>JAGXJF010002611.1:0-11859 GCA_019208055.1 Stipa capillata | reverse complement strand
CCAGCCCGCGAATATGAAACCGCCTTCCCCTCTCCCGTTTCCCGCTTTTCCCGTTGGAAAGCGCCCCCAGCCTTTCTGCATTTCCCGTGGGAAAACGCCCCATCCCTCTTTCCACCTTCCCCCGTGGGCTACGCCCCAGCGGCTGTGCCGCCTCCTCCCTCCTCCCCATCCGTGGGGCCCGCTCGTCAGGACCCCTTCTCCACGCCGCCACCGCCGGTTGGCCTTGGAGCGTGGCGGCGCCACCTCGGCAAGCCGCCGGCCGCCCTATAAAACCCGTCCGGCCATCGCCCCTCTCCTCTTCTTCCTCCCCCGCGCCTAACCCTAGAGCTCCTCTCTCTCTCCCGTGCCGCAAACCTAGCCGCCGCCGTGTTCTTCCCCAAGTCCAGCCAGCTCCCCGGTGAGCTCACGCCGCCGCTCCGGTGAGCCTCGTCGTCCCCTACCTCCGTCCTGAGCTTCCCCTCGTCGTCCCTCACTTTCCCCGCCCTCTTTCTTCTCAGATCCGTGGCCGAGGCCCTCCACCGGCGACGACCTGAGCATCTCCCCGTCGCCGACCACCAAATGCTCATCCCTGGGCCCCTCCGCTTCCCCCGAGCTCAGGCATTGCCCCTAGGTGAGCCGCAGCCACTCCCTCCGCCCTCTCCCGAGCCCCCCGTGCTCCCGAGGCCACCCGGAGCATCTCCGGTGATGCTCCGGTGAGGGGCAAGGCGCAGCCCGGCCGGGTGCAAGGAATCAAGGTGGAATCCCCCGGGTGCACGTGGCATTTTTCCTTTTCTTTTTTTATTTATTTTCGCAGGAAAATATTACCAAAAAAGGAAATTAGGGTTTTGCCCTAATCGGTCAATTTTGAAAGTGCGATAACTTCTCATCCGTAACTCTGATTTGGATGAACTTTATATTTCCCAAAACCTTATGAAATTTCCTACGATCTGGTTCAAACAAAACTTCTAGAATTGCAATTGAAATTTTGACCAATTTGGCGTAAACCCTAATTCACCCTTTTTTTGGTACGACGCTTTTCGATAAACCCTAACTTAACGATTATGACTCTGAATCAAGTGTTTCCAGTTGCGTTAGGTTTGTATCTCTGAACACTTTCATAGTACCTGCATTCGGATCATGATCATCTATTGGGGCTAGTAATTTTCAACCCTAATTTACAACCAAACAAGATTGACATGCATATAGTATTAGGGTTATAACGTGACTTCTACCCATTCAACTAAGGAATTCTTGTTACAACAGGATTCTAACATCCTTAGGTCATATTTGTAATGCATATCTAACATTGTTCATCATGCATTCATGCTGGACCTTAATACTTTCTTTTACCGTTTCTTTTCCGGTGTTTCGTGTTGTTTGCAAAAGAACTCGGAGAAGAAGAACAACAACTACTCGACCCAGCTCAAAATCGGGACCTTTGCAACCAAGGCAAGCAGAGCTTGTTGCATTTTATTATCGTTATTCGTATGCTTGTCTATGTGTGCTTGTGGTCGGAACTCGTCAAACTATCATGTTAGGATTGGGGTGTGTCATATCTCGTTGAAGCTGAAAATTAATTTTGGATGCCCCATCAACTGAAATTGCTTAAGTGAGATGCGAGAGCCGAAGGGGGGTACATGATGAATAAAGTTGGTATTAATTGAAGCTATAGGAGCGACCCCCGGTGAATGAAGTGGTTTTTGTCGCTATACCAACCTGAGGTGACTTCATCGTGGTACTTCCCTTATCACCGCGTGAACGTTACCAGAATCTCTGCTATGGGTTTATCTGATGGTGAGTCTTGGTCACTTGGAGACTAGCTACCTCTGAGTGGAGAGCGCTCGTTATTCCCCTGGGGATGTATTGCCGGTAACAGTTCGAGAGATATACTGAACATGATGTGTGATGAATCGATGAATAATGGGGAGTGTGGGCTGCCCCCAAATGAATTTGGATTGTCGTGGTTGATGCTTTCATGTTTGTACTTGGATTAGCATGCGACTCGAACTACAAGTTATTTGTCATGCCTTCCCTCTATAATGTTGTCATTCCCATGTGGTTTACCTGCGTCTTGTCAACTCGGAATGCACCATGTTTATTTGCTATTGTAGTGAATCCATGTGTATGGCATTTAATCAAGCACGAATAAGTCTTGCGAGTACCCTTGTACTCACCTAGGATATTTCTAGATCATTGCAGGTGAGCCAGTGGTCGAGGATTACTTCGATGATGCCTAGTTACTTGGTTTTCTTGGTTGGCTATCGACTCGTGGGGTTTTGATGGCTTTTGGGACAGCGGTTGATGCGCCGCTGTGGGACTCATTTGACTTTCTTCCACTGATGTTTACTATTTCAGATTCGGATATGTTTCCGGTTATCACCGAATGATGTAAACTAAATAGTTCACAACGTGGACAGCTAGTAGTATTGTCGTATCGTAGTGGTTTGTGTGATGATATGCTTGCTGTCCAACATATGCCCCAACCTCCCGTCTTTCATGCATGTATGTTGAAATGGGGAGTGTGGTTGGGTGCATATGGAGGAACTTGTTATTTTATCCCGAATCAAGTGAAGTGCAAAGTGATTGAACGGTCCATTGCCAAAGTGAGTCATACGCATTGTGGCATATGTGTTTGGAATCGTGATCCCTCAATCAGGCCGTGGTGAGTCATACGCATTGTGTCGTATGCATGTCGCACGGGGCGGGGCTGGGCCATAGTCCGTCGCAGGTAGCGGCTATGGTCACCGTCTTCACTTGTTGTGAATTCCTTAATTTGGATTAAAATACCGGGTCCCTCACAGCTTGGTATCAGAGCCGAGCTGACCGTAGGAAGCCAATTGCAGGTGGTCGTTAGATAGGACTTGGCGTTGCCGAGAAAACTATTTAAAAAGTTAAACCCTATGTTTAAAATTAACAAGTAGATTGCTTTTTATTCCTTACCCTCATCGCTCATAGTTCTGAATGTTCTTCTCTATTGCATTTGTTTTTCCTTGTGTGGCTGACCTTATCCTCTCTAACCCTAAAATTGTATAGGATGGTGTACAACATTGTGACTGACCCGAAACAGCTGGGAAGTTGGGCCACCCTGTTATGGAGACCTCCCCGCTTTCCATGCCAAGAGTTATGAGATTCACGGGAAGATGCACTTTTGGGCTGGATGGGTTACAATGAGAGCCCCTGAACTGGATCGAACCTTTAAGGCAGCCAGGGCTGGTGATAACAACGCCTGGCTTGAAGCTGCAAGGAAAGCAGTCCTCTACATACGGCATCACTTTGATGACATCTTCCTATTCTCCCAGTTCCGCCTCATTCCCCAGGTCAGTGATGGAGGCAACAACATTTTGGTACCGGCGCCAAGCGACGACGAAGAAGATGAGACTGAGCTGGAGACGGCCCATCGCATTGTCTCTGCGGAGATAATGTATGACAGGTTGTATTTGGATTACAAAGAGGCTACTCAGGAGTTGCAATGGGTGACAAGAGCTAACCGCAAGCTCCGTTCTGAATTGCGCCGGAAATGGCGTGTTGCGAATGGAGATGAATCATCCTGTGGCGAGAACCCTTATGTTTCGGTGCGAGAACCGACCCCAACTCCATCCATTGAGACCAATCAGCCCCAGGGTTCTGGAGCAAAGCCACGCAAGAGGATGACAGCCCGTGAGTATCTACGGCTCTTCACCCCAAGGCCTTCCCGAGGAGATACCTTGGCACCAACAGCTCCAGCTCCTATGCGCGAAACTGCACCATCTGCTGTTAAAGAAGAAGAAGAGGAAGAGGACCCCTCGGAACGTGTGTGGTACACCACTAGTAACCCACCGACTGATGAAGAGTAGGATGAGTGTTTGGAAACTATTGTTGGAGGCTTACGAGACCGTTATTGCAACGAAGGCTTTCCAAATAGACCCTAGTAGTGCTGCCCAGATTTTGGTGTTAAGTTGCAGGTCTCATTTTGTGGTTTAAGCTGAACCAAACCCTAGGTTTAAAGTATCTTTTGGAGGCATGTAATTGGGTATTAGTGGCTGCAATATTGACACATTGTTAACGTTTATTTCACCATAAGGTGATCTAAACCGCAGCCCCACGCATGAACCCTGTCGAACGTATTAATGCATCCGGGTATTATTGTCAAGCGTTCTTGCGGTTATTTTGTGCCCCATTTTCTTGTGAAAATGCGTATGAAATGATATGGCATGTTCATGAATACCTCGCTGTTCCGTTGTGGTAATACTTTAGTTTTTCGTATCCCAAGTGTTGCCATCTCATTCGGTCATCCTTTGGTTGCAACAGAATGGCGTCAGGAACGCGTGGAGCTGCCCGTGGTCGCCGTGAGCGTGAGGAGGAGGAAATGCCACCCCCTCCCTAGCAGCCCAACATTGCGGACCTGCTTGTGACCCAGAATAGGATTCTGGAGCAGCTCACGCGCAACCAAGGCACAGGAGGTGGACAAGCCAGAGGTGGTCTAGCCGATTTTCAGCGGACCCATCCGCCGACCTTCGACCGAGCTGATGACCCTCTAGAGGCAGATTGTAATACCCAATTGTAACGAACTAGGTATTGGCTTTGCATGCATGCATACATGTCATCATCCCTGCACCATCTCGTTTAAACCCGAAAAGAATATAATTGTACTTTATAGAATATGTTAATATCTCATCCTCGGTGGATATTTATACAAACACCAATCAACTTATTCGAAGTAGTTTAATTGAAAATGTCATTAATAAGGGTGGAGGAAGTCATCGAACACTTCAGGAATCCCCGTCCCTAACTCCAAAACTCTGCAAGTACCAGAATTAGGGTTTCGACGATAGAGCAACTTCTAGTGGATGCAAACTCCCCAAACTTCATAAATAGTTTCAAAAGTGGAAACCCTAGTCCCTTGCCAATTTTCATGAACTTTGGGAAAGTTTAAAGCCTAGTCACAGTGTAAACCCTAATTTAAGCCCTAATTGAAGTTGAACTAGAGACTAGGTCAAATCTTGTCCAAATTGGTTCAAATTCTCACAGTAGCTCAACAATAATATTGGGAACTCCCTGTAAAAATTTCACATCATTTGGAGCAAAATATGCACACAAAATAACGTGGGGAAGGAATCAGGAATAAATAAAAAGAAAAAGGAAAAACTAAAACCCTAAACTACTCGGGCCGACAGCCCGCTCGGCCGGCCCAGCTGGCCGGCCCACTCCTCCCGCGCGCGCGCCCACGCGCCCTCCCCCTCTGCTCCCGCTGACAGGCCGGCCCCGCCTGTCAGCCTCCTCCCTCTCTGCTGCCGCGCCCCCGGACCCACCTGTCGGGGCGCTTCGGCCACGTCCCCGACGCCCGTACGCCGGCGTGGGCGGTGCCCCGCCCCCGATGCCACCGGTCCAAAGCCGCCGCCGCCCCTTTTAATGCCGCCTCGACAGCTCCCCTCGCTCCCCTCCCGGTCTAAAAACCCTAATCTCCCCCGAGCCCTAGAGCCTCTGCGCCGCCCGTCGTCTCCGTCTCCGGTCCGGTCTCCGACGAGGAATCCCCCTCGGCTCCAAGGTCCTCCGGTCCCCAATCCACCTCCCCGAGCTTCATTTTCTCCTCTCTAACCTCCTCCTCCCTACATTTCTCAGATCCGAGCCCCCAGGGGCTAATCCACCGTCGTCATCCCTAACTCCGGTCACCAGCTCCGGTGAGCTCGCACCGGCGCCTCGGGTTGCCTCCGGTTCCATCTTCTAACTCCTCGAGCCCCTCTCCCTCTGCCTAACCTCCCCATCTCCTTCTTGATGCAGATCTGCGCCCGGAGTAGCCCCGTCGCCGGCGACCGAGCCTCCCCGCCGCTCCCCGCCGTTGCTAGCCCCGTCCCGACCCTGACAGCTCGCCTCCGTCTGCGCATCGGTCTTAGGGTGAGCCCCGTATCATCCCGCCGCTTCTCCCCGGTCGTACCGAGCTCCATAGCGTTCCCGAGGGTCCTCCAGCGAGGTTCCGGCGAGGCACCGCCGCCCAAGCCTCCGGTGGTCTCGGTACAGAGGAGAGAGAGAAGGCAACCCGAACAAGGCAAGCAGAGCTTGTTGCATCTTTACCTTCCATACTCTTGTGTATGCCCTTTTTATATGTGCTATGTGTATGAACGTTTATCTGTGAATCGTCGCAAAGTTGCGTACACTAGCATGTGTAGGATGTGTCTTACGTCGAGA
Source organism: Stipa capillata (assembly GCA_019208055.1). NCBI lineage: Eukaryota > Viridiplantae > Streptophyta > Magnoliopsida > Poales > Poaceae > Stipa > Stipa capillata. The sequence goes on along the minus strand of JAGXJF010002611.1, from coordinate 5,718 downwards.
ACATCTGATGACTCTTCAACCAAATTGTTAAGTGAGTTGTGAGAGCCGAGGGCGTGCACAATGGGTACGGTTGGTGTTCATCGTAGTTTGATGGCGACCCAGGGGTAAGTAGAGATTTGTCATCACACCAACCCTATCTTCAGCGTGTCACCATCCCTTATCACACGTGAACGCTAGCGAGAACCAACACTGAGGATAGCTGGGGTAAGCCTCCATGCACTTTGGGGGCTCGCTACCTCCAAACTGTTATGCACTCACTATGCCTGCAGGGGTTGAGTTGTCGGTAGTGGTTCGAGAGATTAAAATGAACAGGTGTGGATTGGATCAATTTGGATTTGACTTAGGGGCTGCCCTAATTGAATTGGATGATGTTTAATAGATTGATTTGGATTGGACTCATGGGCTGCCCCAATGGATTTGGATTTGTTGAGTTGATCTCGTGGTAAATTGGTTGTGATCTGTTGGTATCCTGAGTTAAATTGTTACTTAGCCTGTCCTTATGTCATCTTGTTAATATTGTGTTCTTAACTTGTATATTGTTACTCTGAGAAGCATTCATGTTTAATTGTCGTTATACTATTATGTGTAGGACATTTAATCAAGCACGAATAAGTCTTGCGAGTACGTTCGTACTCACCTAGGTTATTCCTAGAGCTTGCAGGTGAGCCGGTGGTCGAAGATTATTTCGACGATGCCTGAACTTGTGTTTCCTCGGTAGTGTTCGACTCATGGGATGGGTTGTAGTTTTTGTTCAGCGGTCACTATGCCGCTGTGGGACTCATTTACTGTTCTTCCGCTGTTGTTTAATTTCTCCGTACTCGGATATGTTTTCGGATATGACCGACTGATGTAATATGTTGTCCCATCGTGGTCTGTTATTAGTAATATTGTATTGTAGAGCTTTGTGATGATATCCGAGTTGTTAGATCAGGCTGCCCCTGCACAATGTGTGAATGGTATGAAGTGTATGGGTATGCCGTGAAGAGCCGAAGCCGTACCTTTTTCTACTAAGTCGAGCAGGTGTTGGTTGAGTGACCCGCTGGCTGAGATGCTGTGCCGGCCAGGCAGGGTGTGGGCGTGTTCTACCGGGCTTTCGAGCGACCCACTAGCCTCCGAGCTAGGTTAGGGTGTGGGTAGAACTGCCGGGCTCCTCCGACCTTGTTTGCCGTGGTATGATTCGGGAACGACTCTAAACCTTCACCGGGTCATGGAATCGTATGTGGTTTTGGGAAGATTGGTCGCTTCCGGCCGGCTCGCACGTGGCGGGTGTCGGATCGTTCCGCCTTGGTGCGTACAGCGCAGGTACCGTGCCACCGGGCTGACGAGTCCTTCGGTCCTTGGCGACTTCGCGTTCCCTTAATCATATGCAATTCCGGGTCCATGACACAGATAATTGGATCCGGACAATTGAAAGGAAACTTCAGCTAGCTCAGTGTGCGGAGGATGATAAGGTCAACTTCGCCTCCCACTACCTCGAAGGCGCTGCCGCAGATTGGTGGGAGATTTTCTTGGCTATGCAGGCGCAGGGTCATGTGGTCACGTGGGCCGAGTTCCGAACCGGCTTTCGTGATTTCCACATCCCTTTGGGCATTATGGCATTGAAGAAAGAGGAATTCCGGGATCTTCGTCAAGGCAAGAAGTCTGTCTTGGAATTTCTCCACGAGTTCAACCATCTCGCACGGTATGCCCCACGTGAGGTGTCTACGGACGAGGACAAAGTGGAGAAATTCATGGGCAAGCTAAATGATGAGATGCAAGCTAAACTTGCTACCGTCGACCTACGAGACTTTCAGCATCTGGTGGACAAAGCGATCAAGATAGAGGCAAAAGAGTTGGCCCTCGACAGGTCTCGCAAGCGCGAGAGGGAGGCGCTGAGATCTGCTGCAAGTAGTTCGCAGAAGCCTCGGGTGTGGCAGCAGCAACCACCCCGTCCTGCGGGACAGTATCCTCCAAGGCCGCAAGGTTTTGCTCCTCGTCCCCAGCAGCAAGGACATCAGCCCCGTCCCCAGAGAGGACAGCCGCGGTCGTCACTTGACCTAAGTAAGGTGCGGTGTTTTAACTGCGGAAATATGGGGCACTTCGGAAGCAGTTGTCTCCAACCGCGCACGGGACTCTCCTTTGCCCCCAAGGCACAGCAAGGGCAAGCAAGTGGAGGCTCGCAAGCTAGGGGTCCAGTCCCTAACAGGACTCAAGCTACCAGCCGTGGCAAAGTGAACCACGTCACCGCCGAAGAAGCTCAGGATGCCCCAGAGGTGGTGTTGGGTACGCTTTCCGTTAACTCAACTCCCGCCACCGTTCTTTTCAATTCTGGAGCATCCCATTCCTTTATATCTAGCAAGTTTGCACATGAAAACCATGTTCCCTCATCAGCATTGCATCATCCCCTTATTGTTGCAACACCCGGCTCGGAGCTGAGAACCGAGCTCGTTTGTGAGGGTGTTAAGCTAGAGATTGGTGGAGAGTTATTTCTAGCTAACATGGTGGTTCTTGGATCGAAAGGGGTAGATGTTATTTTGGGCATGAATTGGTTGTTCCAACACAAGGCAAAAATACACTGTGCCGAGAGGTCCATCTCCCTTGTCGCTAACTCCGGCAAGGAAGTGAAGTTTGTGTCGTCAGCTTCGTCAGGGCATCTTTTTGCCATGAGCGGCACTCAAGACCAGGGAATCAATCTTGTTCCCGTGGTATGCGAGTACCCGGATGTCTTTCCCGAGGAAATGCCGGGTATGCCCCCTGACTGTGCAGTGGAGTTCGTTATCGATCTTCCACCTGGAACCGCTCCTGTTTCGAAGCGACCCTGTCGGATACCCCCGAATGAGTTGTTGGAGATGAAGAAGCAACTCCAGGAGCTTGAGAACAAGGGTTCCTCGCCATGGGGATGTCCAGCCATGTTTGTGAAGAAAAAGAATTCAAGCCTGCGGATGGTAGTTGATTACCGCCTGTTAAATGAGCTTACAGTAAAGAATAAGTATCCCCTTCCCCGAATTGATGATCTCTTTGACCAGTTAATCGGAGCATGTGTCTTCTCCAAGATTGACCTCAGGTTGGGCTACCACCAAATAAAAATCAGATCCGAAGATATTCCGAAGACAGCTTTTACCACTCAATATGGGTCATACGAATACACTGTGATGTCATTCGGTTTGACCAATGCTTCTTCCACCTTCATGCAACTCATGAACTCAGTGTTCATGGAGTATCTTGATCAATTTATTGTTGTCTTCATCGATGACATCCTCATCTATTCCAAGTCTGAACCGGAGCACGAAGACCACTTGAGAATGGTGCTCGACAAGCTCCGTGAGCATTGTCTGTATGCCAAATTCTCGAAGTGTGAATTCTGGAAGCATCAAGTGGAGTTCTTGGGTCATGTGCTGTCAGCTACAGGTGTCACGGTGGACCCGAGCAAAGTGCAAGCCGTTCAAGAATGGAAGCAACCTAAGTCGGTTATCCAGATCCGCAGTTTCCTTGGATTGGCAGGTTATTACCGTCGATTCATCGAAGGTTTCTCCTCCATAGCGAAACCAATGACCGAGTTGCTGAAAAAGGACAAGAAGTTCGTATGGTCCGACAAGTGTGAAAAGAGTTTCCAAGAGCTCAAGGAGAAGCTAACCACAGCCCCAGTGTTTATCCTCCCGGATATCCACAAGAGCTTCGAAGTCTATTGCGATGCTTCTAGAAATGGGTTGGGATGTGTTCTCATGCAAGAGGGTCGCGTCATGGCCTATGCCTCACGCCAATTGCATCCTCATGAGGCCAATTACCCCACTCATGACTTGGAGCTAGCAGCCATTGTGCATGCCCTCAAGATCTGGCGACATTACCTCATCGGTAACCGTTGCGAAATCTATTCGGACCACAAAAGTTTGAAGTACCTGTTTACCCAACCAGGCCTGAATCTTCGCCAAAGGAGATGGCTTGAGCTCATTAAGGACTATGATTTGGGTTTGAATTATACCCCCGGCAAGGCCAACGTCGTCGCCGACGCACTTAGCCGGAAAGCCTATTGCAACAATGTCTCAATTCGTGAGCATCAACCACCGCTCTATTTGGAATTTCAGCGACTCAACTTGGAGATGGTTGAGCAAGGTTCTCTTGCTGTGTTAGAAGTGAAACCAACCCTAGAAGATCAAGTCAAGGCTACACAAGCACAGAGTGTCGGGATGCAGAAGATAAAAGAGAAAGTGAAGAATGGTACCACCACCAGTTTCACCGAAGATGAACATGGAATTCTTTGGTTCGGAAAATGATTCGTGGTGCCCAAGGATCAGCAACTAAAGGACCTAATTCTTCATGAAGCTCATAACTCCCTGTTGGCCATTCATCCTGGCAGTACTAAGATGTACCAAGACCTTCGTCGCCGATTTTGGTGGACCCGAATGAAGCGGGAGATCGCTCGCTATGTTGCCGAGTGCGACATGTGCCGTCGTGTGAAGGCCGAACATCAGAGACCAGCGGGCCTGCTTCAGCCACTCCCTATTCCCGAGTGGAAATGGGAAGAGATTGGTATGGATTTTGTAGTAGGTTTGCCGAAATCTCCGAAGGGCAACGATGCCATATGGGTGATTGTGGATCGCCTTTCCAAGGTCGCTCACTTCATCCCCGTGAAGACTACACATAAAGTGAGCCACCTAGCAAAGTTGTATATCGCTCGAATCGTTTGCCTCCATGGTGTTCCCGTAAGGATCGTTTCAGATCGAGGCACCCAATTTACCAGCCGATTCTGGAAATGTTTACACGAGGCTATGGGAACCTCTCTGTCTTTTAGCACTGCATTCCATCCTCAAACTGGAGGTCAGGTTGAACGGACAAACCAAATTCTTGAAGACATGTTGAGGTCCTGTGTTCTCACGCTTGGTTCCAATTGGGAGGACTGCTTGCCATATGCGGAGTTTGCCTACAACAACAGTTATCAAGCTAGCCTCGGTATGGCTCCTTTTGAAGTGTTCTATGGAAGAAGATGTAGGACTCCACTAAACTGGTCCGAGACCGGCGAGAGGCAATTCTTTGGACCAAATGCAATTGAGGAAGCCGAGGACCAAGTTCACCTCATACGGGAACGTCTTCGTGAAGCTCAGTCTAGGCAAAAGAGCTACGCCGATCCTCATCGCCGAGAAGCTACATTTCAGATTGGAGATAGTGTGTATCTCAAGGTCACTCCCTTTAGAGGTGTCCGCCGTTTTGCAATAAAAGGAAAGCTAGCTCCTCGTTATATCGGCCCTATCGAATCCTAGCCAAACGGGGGACCGTGGCATACCAACTAGAATTGCCCCCTGGGCTATCTCGGTTGCATGATGTCTTCCATATGTCCCAGCTAAAAGCTTGCCATCGCGTCCCCGAGACGAAGAACAACCCTGAGATGGAAGTACTACATGAAGATCTTACATATCGAGAACACCCGGTGTGCATTCTCGATGAGGCCGAGCGCAAAACCCAGAATCGCGCCATCGAATTCTTCAAGGTCCAATGGAGCAACCATACAGAAGATGAAGCTACGTGGGAACGCGAAGATTGGCTCAAGACCGAGTTTCCTTCCTTGTTTGCCGACCGTTAGAGATCTCGGGTCGAGATCTTTTTAAGGGGGGTAGGTTTTGTAATACCCAAATTCAACGATTAGGTTTCTGCTTTGCATTCATGCATACATGCCATCATCCCCACCCACACCTTATTTAAACTTAAATATGATATCATTGTATTTTATAGAATACGTACATATCT
>JAGXJF010002609.1:0-47283 GCA_019208055.1 Stipa capillata | reverse complement strand
CCACGGAGTGGTTGCGGATATGGAGCATGCATCAGAGGCGGTTACGCAGGCTCGGATAAGAGCTTATCTGAGGCGGTTGAAACGCGTAAACCGCCTCGGAAAAGCACTTATCGGAGGCGGTTCAATTTTCTTAACCGCCTCGGATAAGTACTTATCGGAGGCGGTTACATTTTCTCAACCGCCTCGGATAAGCTCTTATCGAGGCGGTTATGTTGGATAAGCACTTATCGGAGGCAGTTACATTTTCTTAACCAGCACTTATCGGAGGCGGTTACATTTCTCAACCGCCTCGGATAAGCTCTTATCGGAGGCGGTTATGTTATCTTAACCGTCTCCGATAAGACATTATTCGAGGCGGTTAAGAAAATGTAACTGCCTCCGATAAGTGCTTATCCGAGGCGGTTGAATAGGTATCCTAGACGTTGTTAATGCAACCACCTCGGATATGTTTTAAATAGGTATTATTTGCCTGTTTACTACCTCCCTGAAAAAGCAAACAGTTCATATATATGATATATCCAAATCACAGCACGCACAACAGATATATAGCACACTTCAATCAATTCATTCTCGCATCGACCACAAGACATAAACTACAAACATTCACATACATACACATACAATAATATTACAGAACTTGTTCACTAGTCATATCCTCAATCACAGCGAAGATATTGATCAAATTCAAAAACTAGACCTCTCTTAAGTTCTTCCATAATGAACCACTCGCCGAAACATCATACACGATATCTTTGATAAAGAAGTCTCATTTGTAAAACAGTGACATTCACAAGTAAAAGTTATAGTTATGTCACACCCACTTACACGTTAACAGTGAGAGGAAAATGAACAGACATTCAAAACATCAAGTGCACTTATCATTTGAAACCACAAGTTGGATAGATAATTACAAAATTGATTGTAGCCGTTAATGAAGTAACTAATGACCTAACTAGAAACCTAGTAATGATCTAACTAATCACATCTAAGTTCCTAGCTTGCCGCCAGGAAACTGAAGCGTCCTTCGGGACAAATGACCTCGTTGTTTAGGAAGCTAGCGATGTGCGACCGGATCTGGGCGAGGTCCCATATCTTCCAACTGTTTGATTGCCATGGTTTTTCGCCCCTCCCTGAAACATGAGGCTTACACTCAGGCGAATAGCATGATTAACACTAGACGTTAGTAGTGGCGATGTTTCGATACCGCTAGATCACCATACTTTGGTTGCTGTAAAGGGCTAGCATGTGGAAACACACGTAATACCCACAGAGGTCGGTCCTTTGGGTTGTTGCCGGCACTACAAAACAGATATCGATTAGGTCATAGAGGGCAAAAGTATGATGGCATTAGTTCAGGAGTCAGGACTTACGGAATACCTTAAACTTGAAGTCATGCCGTAACTCGCGGGCACTCCTTCCTTGACTTCCTTGTTGCCTCCCTCCTTGTTTGACGTACGTGTCAAATGCTCTAGTGATTCAAAACAATTAGCATCGAACTGTCTTTTCCTTTGTGAAGAAGAAAGAATAGGCATGGACGAAGTCGAAAGTTTTTGGTACTCACTCGTCGAGTAGACGCATGATGTCCACGTACCCTTGCTTGCGCTCGTCAATGCTACGCCTCATGGAATCAAGGTAATATACCTTATTCCATTTCGCACGATCACGAGAGGATACATGGCCCCTGGTTATACGATACGAAGTTATTACATGTTTAGACCGTCGAACCATGAGAATTTGCAAAGGATGTGGCTTACCCGATGTTATAGGCAACCTGGATGTAATCTCGTGTGGAGTACTCACGAGTAATGCACGACGTAATCCCGCACCATGTCTTATTTACGTGATGCTTTGGGCCGAGATCAAATGTGGGTCGCCGAACACCCACAGAGTTCTTCATCTTTCTTCTTTCGCTCAGATCAAGCATGTATCTGATGTATAGGAGAAGAACGAGTTATATTGCAGGCACTTAGCGGTGATAAACAAAACGGTGCTGTGTTGTAAGGACTTATAGCGTGAAGCATCTCATGAGACTGGCATCCAGCTCACGGAAGTGCATCATGTTGAAGATGTCCATGAATTCCACGGGAAACATATATCCGTTACGTGCTTGAAATGCTCCTCCTTGAAGAAGACCATGAGGCCGACTCTTATCTGGAACGGCCTGTTCGACATCTCGAGTTATGATCATGAAGCTTCGCAGGCTATGCCCAGATTCACGTCAGCGTCCACCATAGGTTGTCCGGCACGTGCTGGTGAGCTAGCTCTGCTAAAGGAGATATCAACATCATCGCTAGTTTTGAAGCAGACTCTTGGCTCTGTATACTTTCAGTTTGGATGTGGCCCCTTGACTCTTCGTTGGAACACGACTTGGCGTGAGCTCTCCACTAGTGTACTGCGGGAGTTGAGAGGGTAACGAACGATGAGTAACCTCCACATGTGGCACTGTCGGCACTGGCTGAGGAAGGGTGTAGCTGCCTCAAAACTCCGACGGAGATCGAGCAAACACCGGTGAAAAAACTCAGCATCCCTTGATCCGACGAGCATGGAGGAACGGACGGTGCGCTGTGCTGATTCGAGGACTATGTCCTTCTTCGGCCACTGGACGAACAACCCAACCGTGTCGCTTAGCAACTGCATCTCATCAGATTCTCACGCGTTCGGCAAGGGACAGTTACCGAAGGTCGGGTTGATTGACTCGACTGCACTCGCGCGAAGCCTGGCGTTAACGGGACACCGTGTATCACCGTTGCAGGAGTAGATGGCCACACCTGACCGTACGCGGCATCCATTGAGAAGTTCGTCGTAGCAAACTGTATCTGCATCTTGCACCACGTCGGACCCCCATTTGGTCGACGGGAGAAACAATCGTCCGCATCGAGGTGCAGCTACTGCGGCGGGAACCCGGGCTAATTGTGACTGCGCCCTGTCTTGCAGGTACTATGCTGAGAGCCTCTCCTCCATGCCCTCATTCTTTCCTCAAATTGCGCCTCAAGGGACGACTGTATCTCTGCTTTCATCTGCTCGGCTCTTGCTCTCTTCCTTTGCCGACGTGCCTCTTGCGTGTCACCGGCGAAGGCTTTGCCCATGTTGCCAGATTTCTGAAACCCTGGTGCGTCCATAGGGCTCCCTGGTGCCGATGGCCTCGGAGAGTATGTCTTTCTCCCGACTTGGCACAAACAAGCCTTGAGATGCCTGCTCATTCAGCCCCACCATTCTCTGCAGACCTCCTCGTCTTCAGGGTTCTCCATACGCATTGACCACGAGGATCCACCTTCGTCTCGCCTGCACCAGTCCCGGATGCGGGCTGTCGCTGAAATCCGAGAACACCGGGCTGCTGTCCGTGCTTCTCCGCTTCTCGTCCTCCTTTGCTCACTTCTTCTTAGCACCGACGTACCCTAAGGTGCCTATGATAATGCGGGTGCTTGTTCCTCCTGGCTAGCTCTGCCCCTTCTGGCTTTTGTCTGGAACTCTTCGGACGACTTCAAGGTGCAGAACTCCGCCCAATCTTCTTCGGAGACATCCGGGTATGCTGGCAAGGCAACTTCTCTTGCTTGAGATAATCCCTCACCAGTCTGTGCTTGAAATTCCTCAACACTTCCAGTCGTCATATAGTCGCTCGGAAGAAATCGGCCTCGACCTCTTCCGGGTACATGAAGGAGCCCTTCAGTTCGTCAAACAGGGACCTCCGCTCCTCCCGTGTTAGCTCACCCCAATCGCGAGGGTGATCCTAACCCTAGAACGGGCGACCACCCCGCATAACGTCGCCACTTCTTCCGGGTTTCTTCCGGCTCAGGAACTCCGGTCACTGGATCCAAGCTCTGAACTACCCATCTGCCTTCGACATCCCCGATAGCTTCCTTGGTTTGCGAGAACCTTTCCTGACGATGTCGATGGTCTTGGCGACCCCGATGGCGATATCGTAGGGGAGGGCGGCGGGGAGTTCGTATCCATTCTACAATTCAACATGATAAATATAGTGATACTATAGTGTCATCTATTTCTCTAATCATGTCTAAACAATATGCGGAATGAACAAGTCAATTACTAAAATACTTACAATAACCATATGTGAACAAGTCAATATAAGGACTAAACTAGATAAGTCTAAGGATAATCCAAATGGTTATGGAGTAAAGATGCAATGGTCATTTTGAGACTTGATTGAAAAGGATCATATAGGGACAATATGACTGAGGCTCCATCCAGATAAGGCCCTCTCAGCCCAGTCGATATATCCTTCTAATGGATCTTAATTTTGTTGCACTCTTGGACAATATAAGTTGGCTGTAAAGCATTAATCTTTTAGTAGGTCGTGCTTGCGTATGTGTTTACCAACTTTAAACTATGAAACGCGAGCAAGTAACTCCAAGTAATTGCCATCGATGATGTAACACAAAAGGCCCAACCAAGGCTACAACTGTGATCTAACATCTGCCCTTAATTAACTAATCAAGCAAAAGGTGAACTCCACAATAAGCAATCTATCGCAATTATGACCTCTCCAAACATCAAACATGGCCACGGATCAACTGGTCCCAAATTACATTCAGAACAGTAGCATCATCTCTATACGCTTACATTCATGTAAAGTAGCAATTGCTTTATTTCTCCAAACATGTGCTTACATTCATGTAAAGAAATTGGCACAAGCAAAGCTGCATCTATCATTCAATCACTTACAAATGTAACTCGGCTTGGAGGCCAGTCGGGGAGGAGGCTTGGGGAGGAGCTCGGGGAAGCCGACGCTCGGGGGAGGAGGCTGCGTGTGCTCGGGAAGTAGGCCACGGTGCTCGGGCCGGAGGCAGCGGTGCTCAGGGGCGGTGGTGCTCGAGGGAGGCGGCGCTGGTCGGAGGAGGTGGCACTGGTCGGGGGCGGCGGCGCTGGTCCGAGGCGGGGGTATCCAATGTTTTGAGTTAATGCGCGCGGGTGAAGCAGTTTGAGTTCTTATATGGGCGATATCGGAGGCGGTTAAACCGATCAACTGCCTCCGATTATGAATAAAGGAGGCGGTGCGTGGATCTGACCACCTCGGATATGTATATATCGGAGGCAGTTGCGTGGATCTGACCGCTTCGGATATGTATATATCGGCGTGGTTGCGTTGATATCTAACCGCCTTGGATATGTACATATCGGAGGCGGTTGTGTAGTCTTAACCGCCTCGGATATCTACAAATCGGCGGCGGTTTTTTAAATATAACCGCCTCGGATAGTCCTTAAAGGAGGCGGTCTATTTTTGTAACCGCCTCCATTAGTTTATAACCGCCTCACAGTAGACAGCGCAATTTTTTTCTGGAGAACTTCCCGCATTCACATCAGCACTATCTCAGAAGTATTAACATAGCACTATCTCAGAAGTATTAACATCAGCACTATCTCAGAAGTATTAACATGACACTACTGTAGATTGACCCTCTGCTGAACCCCTTCCACTGACGGGCACAAAAAGGACCATCGTTGAGGTGATCCCCGCTGATGGACACCGAATAGCCGTCAGCGAAGAAGCAGCAAGGCTGAACGTAAGGACCACCACTGACGGGCAGCAAAACAACCCGTCAGTCGAGATGAACAAAGGATGCCATAAATGACGCGTCCTTTTCACTGACAGGCGGGTGTTAAGTGCCCGTCAGAGGAGATGGTATCTCCACTGACGGTCCGATAAGTCGCCGTCAGTGGAGATGAACATAGGGTGCCACAGATAACATGTACTTTCACTGACGGTCCACGGTAAGTGCCGTCAGCGGAGATGTTTTTCTTCCGATGGGTGAATTCTACACCGGCCCCCAATTTCCGAAGCCAAACTTAAGTGGGCATCAATAGAATCGTGGTTTCTGTAATTGAAGAACAATTGTTTCATACTTGTGACCGTCGTTGGAGTGTACATACTATATATGTGATTATGAATGTCTTAAGTGCCAACCATTATGTGATTACAAATGTGTTATGTGATTATGAGATTTGACTCTGTGAATGAATAGTTGGTATAGCCTGTGATTAGGAATAATGTAATGCTATAGCCTATTATTATGAATAATCTAACTGTGATTATGATTAACACAAAGCCTTTTCGGTTAGCAGGAATACAGATCTCTACTTACGGGCACTTACGGACGCCCGTCAGTGCCCGTAAGTAGAGATCTGTATTCCTGCTAACCGAAAAGGCTTTGTGTTAACTCATAATCACAGTTAGATTATTCATAATAATAGGCTATAGCATTACATTATTCCTAATCACAGGCTATACCAACTATTCATTCACAGAGTCAAATCTCATAATCACATAACACATTTGTAATCACATAATGGTTGGCACTTAAGACATTCATAATCACATATATAGTATGTACACTCCAACGACGGTCACAAGTATGAAACAATTGTTCTTCAATTACAGAAACAACGATTCTATTGATGCCCACTTAAGTTTGGCTTCGGAAATTGGGGGCCGGTGTAGAATTCACCCATCGGAAGAAAACATCTCCGCTGACGGGCACTTACCCGTGGACCGTCAGTGAAAGTACATGTTATCTGTGGCACCCTATGTTCATCTCCACTGACGGGCGACTTATCGGACCGTCAGTGGAGATACCATCTCCTCTGACGGGCACTTAACACCCGCCTGTCAGTGAAAAGGACGCGTCATTTATGGCACCCTTTGTTCATCTCGACTGACGGGTTGTTTTGCTGCCCGTCAGTGGTGGTCCTTACGTTCAGCCTTGCTGCCTTCTTCGCTGACGGGCTATTCGGTGTCCATCAGCGGGGATCACCTCCAACGATGGTCCTTTTTGTGCCCGTCAGTGGAAGGGGTTCAGCAGAGGGTCAATCTACAGTAGTGTCATGTTAATACTTCTGAGATAGTGCTGATGTTAATACTTCTGAGATAGTGCTAATGTTAATACTTCTGAGATAGTGCTGATGTGAAATGCAGGGAAGTTCTCCAAAAAAAAATTGCGCTGTCTACTGTGAGGCGGTTATAAACTAATGGAGGCGGTTACAAAAAATAGACCGCCTCCTTTAAGGACTATCCGAGGCGGTTATATTTAAAAAACCGCCGCCGATTTGTAGATATCCGAGGCGGTTAAGACTACACAACCGCCTCCGATATGTACATATCCAAGGCGGTTAGATCAACGCAACCACCGCCGATATATACATATCCGAAGCGGTCAGATCCACGCAACTGCCTCCGATATATACATATCCGAGGTGGTCAGATCCACGCAACCGCCTCCTTTATTCATAATCGGAGGCAGTTAGATCGGTTTAACCGCCTCCGATATCGCCCATATAAGAAACTCAAACTGCCTTCACCCGCGCGCATTAACTCAAAACATTGGATAGCCCCCGCCTCCCCCGACCAGCGCCGCCGCCCCCGACCAGTGCCACCTCCTCCGACCAGCGCCGCCTCCCTCGAGCACCACCGCCCCTGAGCACCGCTGCCTCCGAGCCCGAGCACCGTGGCCTCCTTCCCGAGCACCGCAGCCTCCTCCCCCGAGCGGCGGCTTCCCCGAGCTCCTCCCCAAGCCTCCTCCCCGACTGGCCTCCAAGCCGAGTTACATTTGTAAGTGATTGAATGATAGATGCAGCTTTGCTTGTGCCAATTTCTTTACATGAATGTAAGCACATGTTTGGAGAAATAAAGCAATTGCTACTTTACATGAATGTAAGCGTATAGAGATGATGCTACTGTTCTGAATGTAATTTGGGACCAGTTGATCCGTGGCCATGTTTGATGTTTGGAGAGGTCATAATTGCGATAGAATTGCTTATTGTGGAGTTCAACCTTTTGCTTGATTAGTTAATTAAGGGCAGATGGTTAGATCACAGTTGTAGCCTTGGTTGGGCCTTTTGTGTTACATCAATCGATGGCAATTACTTTGGAGTTACTTGCTCGCTGTTTCATAGTTTAAAGTTGGTAAACACATACGCAAGCACGACCTACTAAAAGATTAATGCTTTACAGCCAACTTATATTGTCCCAAGAGTGCAACAAAAATTAAGATCCATTAGAAGGATATATCGACATGGGCTGAGAGGGCCTTATGCTGGATGGAGCCTCAGTCATATTGTCCCTATATGAATCCTTTTCAATCAAGTCTCAAATGACCATTGCATTCTTTACTCCATAACCATTTGGATTATCCTTAGACTTATCTAGTTTAGTCCTTATATTGACTTGTTCACATATGGTTATTGTAAGTATTTTAGTAATTGACTTGTTCATTCCGCATATTGTTTAGACATGATTAGAGAAATAGATGACACTATAGTATCACTATATTTATCATGTTGAATTGTAGAATGGATACGAACTCCCCGCCGCCCTCCCCTACGATATCGCCATCGGGGTCGCCAAGACCATCGACATCGTCAGGAAAGGGTTCTCGCAAACCAAGGAAGCTATCGGGGAGGTCGAAGGGCAGATGGGTAGTTCAGAGCTTGGATCCAGTGACCGGAGTTCCTGAGCCGGAAGAAACCCGGAAGAAGTGGCGGACGTTATGCGGGGTGGTCGCCCGTTCTAGGGTTAGGATCACCCTCGCGGATTGGGGTGAGCTAACACGGGAGGAGCGGAGGTCCCTGTTTGACGAACTGAAGGGCTCCTTCATGTACCCGGAAGAGGTCGAGGCCGATTTCTTCCGAGCGACTATATTGACGGCTGGGAAGTGTTGGAGGAATTTCAAGCACAGACTGGTGAGGGATTATCTCAAGCAAGAGAAGTTGCCTTGCCAGGCATACCCGGATGTCTCCGAAGAAGATTGGGCGGAGTTCTGCACCTTGAAGTCGTCCGAAGAGTTCCAGACAAAAAGCCAGAAGGGGCAAGAGCTAGCCAGGAGGAACAAGCACCCGCATTATCTAGGCACCTTAGGGTACGTCGGTGCTAAGAAGAAGTGAGCAAAGGAGGACGAAGAAGCGGAGAAGCACGGACAGCAGCCGGTGTTCTCGGATTTCAGCGACAGCCGCATCCGGGACTGGTGCAGGGCGAGGACGAAGGTGGATCCTCGTGGTCAATGCGTATGGAGAAACCCTGAAGACGAGGAGGTCTGTCAGAGAATGGTGGGGCTGAATGAGCAGGCATCTCAAGGCTTGTTTGTGCCAAGTCGGGAGAAAGACATACTCTCCGAGGCCATCGGCACCAGGGAGCCCTATGGACGCACCAGGGGTTTCAGAAATCTGGCAACATGGGGCAAAGCCTTCGCCGGTGACACGCAAGAGGCACGTCGGCAAAGGAAGAGAGCAAGAGCCGAGCAGATGAAAGCAGAGATACAGTCGTCCCTTGAGGCGCAATTTGAGGAAAGAATGAGGGCGATGGAGGAGAGGCTCTCAGCATAGTACCTGCAAGACAGGGCGCCAGTCACAATTAGCCCGGGTTCCCGCCGCAGTAGCTGCACCTCGAGTGCGGACGATTGTTCTCCCGTCGACCAAATTGGGGGTCCGACGTGGTGCAAGATGCAGATACAGTTTGCTACGACGAACTTCTCAATGGATGCCGCGTACGGTCAGGTGTGGCCATCTACTCCTGCAACGGTGATACACGGTGTCCCGTTAACGCCAGGCTTCGCGCGAGTGCAGGTCGAGTCAATCAACCCGACCTTCGCTAACTGTCCCTTGCCGAACGCGTGAGAATCTGATGAGATGCAGTTGCTAAGCGACACGGTTGGGTTGTTCGTCCAGTGGCCGAAGAAGGACATAGTCCTCGAATCAGCACAGCGCACCGTCCGTTCCTCCATGCTCGTCGGATCAAGGGATGCTGAGGTTTTCACCGGTGGTTGCTCGATCTCCGTCGGAGGTTTTGAGGCAGCTCACCCTTCCTCAGCCAGTGCCGACAGTGCCACATGTGGAGGTTACTCATCGTTCGTTACCCTCTCAACTCCCGGCAGTACCACTAGTGGAGAGCTCACGGCCAAGTCGTGTTCCAACGAAGAGTCAAGGGGCCACATCCAAACTGAAAGTATACAGAGCCAAGAAGTCTGCTTCAAAACTAGCGAATGATGTTGAATATCCTTTAGCAGAGCTAGCTCACCAGCACGTGCCGGGACAACCTATGGTGGACGCTGACGTGAATCTGGGCATAGCCTGCCGGAAGCTTCATGATCATTACCTCGAGATGTCGAACAGGCCGTTCCCAGATATAAGAGTCGGCCTCATGGTCTTCTTCAAGGAGGAGCATTTCAAGCACCGTAACGGATATATGTTTCCCGTGGAATTCATGGACATCTTCAACATGATGCACTTCCGTGAGCTGGATGCCAGTCTCATGAGATGCTTCACGCTATAAGTCCTTACAACACAGCACCGTTTTGTTTTATCACCGCTAAGTGCCTGCAATATAACTCGTTCTTCTCCTATACTCAGATACATGCTTGATCTGAGCGAAAGAAGAAAGATGAAGAACTCTGTGGGGTTCGGCGACCCACATTTGATCTCGGCCCAAAGCATCACGGTAAATAAGAACATGGTGCGGGATTACGTCGTGCATTTACTCCGTGAGTACTCCACACGAGATTACATCCAGGTTGCCTATAACATCGGGTAAGCCACATCCTTTGCAAATTCTCATGGTTCGACGGCTAAACATGTAATAACTTCGTATCGTATAACCAGGGGCCATTGGATCCTCCTCGTGATCGTGCCGAAATGGAATAAGGTATATTACCTTGATTCCATGAGGCGTAGCATTGACGAGCGCAAGCAAGGGTACGTGGACATCATGCGTCTACTCGACGAGTGAGTACCAAAACTTTCGACTTCGTCCATGCCTATTCTTTCTTCTTCACAAAGGAAAAGACAGTTCGATGCTAATTGTTTTGAATCACCTAGAGCATTTGACACGTACGTCAAACAAGGAGGGAGGCACAAGGAAGTCAAGGAAGGAGTGCCCGTCGAGTTACGGCATGACTTCAAGTTTAAGGTATTCCGTAATGTCCTTGACTCCTTGAACTAATGCCATCATACTTTTGCCCTCTATACCTAATCGATATCTGTTTTGTAGTGCCGGCAACAACCCAAAGGGACCGACCTCTGTGGGTATTACGTGTGTTTCCACATGCTAGCCCTTTACAGCAACCCAAAGTATGGTGATCTAGCGGTACGAAACCATCGCCACTACTAACGTCTAGTGTTTAATCATGCTATTCGCCCTGAGTGTAAGCCTCATGTTTTCAGGGAGGGGCGAAAACCATGGCAATCAAACAGTTGGAAGATATGGACCTCGCCCAGATCCGGTCGCACATCGCTAGCTTCCTAAACAACGAGGTCATTTGTCCCGAAGGACGCTTCAGTTTCCTGGCGGCAAGCTAGGAACTTAGGATTGTGATTAGTTAGATCATTACTTAGGTTTCTAGTTAGGTCATTAGTTACTTCATTAACGGCTACAATCAAATTTTGTAATTATCTATCCAACTTGTGGTTTCAAATGATAAGTGCACTTGATGTTTTTAAATGTCTTGTTCATTTTTCCTCTCACTGTTAACGTGTAAGTGGGTGTGACATAACTATAACTTTTACTTGTGAATGTCACTGTTTTACAAATGAGACTTCTTTATCAACAGATATCGTGTATGGATGTTTCGGCGAGTGGTTCTATTCATGTGAAGAACTTAAGAGAGGTCTAGTTTTTTGAATTTGATCAATATCTTCGCTGTGAATTGAGTATATGACTCAAGTGAACAAGTTCTGTAATATTATTCGTATGTGTATGTATGTGAATGTTTGTAGTTTATGTCTTGTGGTCGATGCGAGAATGAATGATTGAAGTGTGCTATATAAATCTGTTGTGCGTGCTGTGATTTGGATATATCATATATATGAACTGTTTGCTTTTTCAGGGAGGCTAGTAAATCAGGCAAAATAATACCTATTTAAAAACATATCCGAGGTGGTTGCAATTTAACAACCGTCTAGGATACCTATTTCAACCGCCTCGGATAAGCACTTATCGGAGGCAGTTACATTTTCTTAACCGCCTCGAATAATGTCTTATCGGAGACGGTTAAGATAACATAACCGCCTCCGATAAGAGCTTATCCGAGGCGGTTGAGAAAATGTAACCGCCTCCGATAAGTGCTGGTTAAGAAAATGTAACTGCCTCCGATAAGTGCTTATCCAACATAACCGCCTTCGATAAGAGCTTATCCGAGGCGGTTGAGAAAATGTAACCGCCTCCGATAAGTACTTATCCGAGGCGGTTAAGAAAATGTAACCGCCTCCGATAAGTGCTTTTCCGAGGCGGTTTACGCGTTTCAACCGCCTCAGATAAGCTCTTATCCGAGGCGCTTGCGTAACCGCCTCTGATGCATGCTCCCATATCCGCAACCACTCCGTGGAGGCGGCTACTATTTTAACCGCCTCGGATATCGGTTTCTGTACTAGTGATTGTTAGAAATTTGTAATTAGTTGGGATGTTTTGTCCAACTCATGAAATTGCAGTTGCTCTCTGGTGATTTTATTATCTTAAATATTGCATGGAATTTCTTTTGATGATTTGCAATTTTGTTGTGTTATTATGGCGACACTGCCATGTTTTTCCGGAACAAATTTGGTGGACCACCTGCCAATACTTGTCACTGTTCATGGACTCATGTTTCAGGTCTAGCTATTGCTGGGCTCACCTTTTCATTCAGCAACTCTCATCTACTTTAGAAACAACGTATCTCCATATAATCTGGTGGGTTTGACTTTAGGAGTGCTAACTTTTGTCAATGGAACATACAGATTGGCGAGGGAAGAAGAGTAGACTGCATCAGATGCTGCCTTGTTTGTTTACACGCAGATGTGCATCAATCAAGGTCTGCTTCTCGTTGCTCCTTCGCTTTTTTCTTGGCCGTCCTCGTTTTCTGCTCATGTCCCTGTCCTAGTTGCAGCCTATCAACTTTATCTTCCACTCTGCCAACCTTGCCTTTTAGCCTTGTCCATGTTTATCGCAATACTTTTCTGGTCTGTTTCAGCACTTTCTATGCGTGCCAAATCCTGGCGACAAGAAGCGCTTACTGTTCTGTAAGTTTTTTTTTGTGTGGTTGTTGTGTTGTGCGTTTGGATAAATATGACTATGATTCAAGTGGCACACACTCGGATTGCGCCTAGCAGGTTAAGCTTTACACCTTGACTGTAATTTCACCACTTGTCCACTCTGTGATAGTAAATAATAAACAAAAAATTTGGCAGCTAAAGTAAGAAGAAAAGATAGCATTTTCATGCGGCATTCTTAATCAATTTGCTCCCTGTGATATACGTAGTTGAATTTACTTTCTATTATCTCCCTCTTTGGACCGCGACAACTTTCTGATGGATTTCTTCATACATCAAACGACAGAGAGGTCATTTTTATGTTCTACAGATCGAACAACATATAAATATTCGAGTTTTTTTCAAGGTCATTTCATTTACCGACCGGTGGCAAGTCTAACTGGTGTGGTACTCCACGGCAAATAGTCATGGTGCAAGTCCTACTAACTAAATTCTACATGGATATGTTTGTAGATTTTCAGGGGTTTGATCCTAGGATCTGGATCTCTTGGTTACTCTTTTTGTTGCCGATCTTCAAAAAACATTATGATAGCAATGCAAGTCAGTAAAACAAGTGTAATTAGTTATGCATACTTAGTTAATGAGGAAATTTCCATGTTATTTACGACGTATTAAGCAGAGTAGCAATAATTTTCTTCCTAGAGGAAAATTGCAACTACTTACTAGATTAATTAAGCACAGTTTTGAGATGGAATAAATCCTAGAAATAGACTCGAATCTTCAACAGTATAAATGGATTGTATTCTAGTGCTAAACTAAAAAAACTGACCTTCCCTATCAGGTATTTTCACAAAAACATTACTATTTTGATTTCTGTTTGATGTTCGCCTCCTATTCCAAACCACTTAATTAGGTGAAAACAAGACTGGGAACTGAGTTCAATCGGAGCAACTTTTATAATCACAGTTGCTTGGAGATTTCTGATCATGCTCAACAATAATAACACAGAAGTAAATTCATAAATTTGAGGAATGATTGCCTGATCTGTCTCTTTAAAC
The DNA here is from genome assembly GCA_019208055.1 of Stipa capillata. Lineage (NCBI taxonomy): Eukaryota > Viridiplantae > Streptophyta > Magnoliopsida > Poales > Poaceae > Stipa > Stipa capillata. Next base: position 33,262 of record JAGXJF010002609.1, on the reverse strand, counting down.
TATGATCGATATTTTGTGTAACGCATTTTAGGTACAGTTCTATTCTATACATCAAGTATTCAATAAGTGGGACACATTTTTATGTATCTAGTGCCAATTAATTAATGAATACACCACATTCCCAATTAATGGATTTGAATCTGATGCTGTAGCAAAGCAGCATCAAATTGCAGTATTATAACCCCAACTGATGCCAGGTTAGTGTTGCATGCACCACATGAAGGTTGTGCTTATGCCCGTTGCTATATATTAATCGTTACAAATGCTTCTTTTTTGTGTGGAATTTGTCATGTTAAGGCAGAGGTTACGAAAGAACAATAACATAGTTAAAAATTGTAAGTCCACTGTTTGTTTCTCTAAAAGGCAAGTTTTATCAAACAGAAAACATTGCCTTTGCCTTTAGTCTTGTCAAGTACTAACATTTCATCATTTTTTTCAACCCTCCCTCTCCAATGGAATGTTCTTTGGGGGAAATGGTGCTTGCCAGGACATGGACAAACAATAAGCTGAAAGTCCTGTAGAATTGGCATGCTTGGTTCCTGGGACATGTAAATCGAATTCCCAATGATGTTGCTGTCAACCCATGTGATCGATCCTTTTGAGTTTTGAGAATAAGAATTGAGGCATGGTGGACTGAAGCAAGTGGTGTCAAAATGTCGACATGGATACACAGATTAATTTGTTGGACTCGCCAGTGCTCCCCTCGAATTGGTCTATTATTTTCCGACATTTCGCAAGTGAAAGTGTATTTAAAGATGTACGTAGAATTGCATAATTATCGAATTATGTTCTTTTCTTTTTCCTTCCAACTAAAAAACAGATGTAATTCTTCAAGCACTTTTTTCCTTAACTACTTCAGCCACTGCTACCACCACCAATATAGCACAGAGAATATATGTGGGGTTGAGCGGTTTCAAATGGCTATAGGAATCCACACCATCAATTTTCTCTCTACTGAAAACATCTTTTCAAAGAAATTATTCAACCTACACTTTTCGCGCTCCGATTCGCCAACCCATCCGGTGACACACTTTGTCCTACATAGTGCACTGGAACAACATTAACACCACCATTAAACTACACTATAGACCATGAGCAGTTCTAAAGTCCCCACTAATTTCTTGCATGGTACATATATCCGAGTATAAAGCAAAGTCTACCATTATCCCATCACCTAAGTAGCTGCTAGGACCATATAATTAAGAGGGTGAAAGATATGCGTGAGAGAGGGGAATATAGATTATGACTTGCTTCTCTTACGACATGTACTCAAGCGTGGGTTTAACTGTACCTCGTCTTTAATTAGTCCGGAAATCCTACATTCCTCTCAAGAAGCTCCTTTTGTTTTGATGTTGATGTGTAGGAATCCATACTAATACTAAAGAACTTGATTGTTTGAGTCAAACCTACTGTCCAAATTGCCAATGGAAGAAGCCTTTGATGCATGAGGCACCTCATTCCAAAGGCATTTGATTCCTCCACCCAAGAGTTGACCTCCGAATATAATTTCTTGCACATCTTCTCTCTCTCCTCCCACCCCCACCCCCCTCTCGCTCTCTCTCTCTCATAATATTAGTGGTAGCAGTGGGAGTTAGCTTTCCTCTTGGTACTCTTTTTCCTCAAGTCGTAAGGCCAATAGTGAACTTGGATGGAGAGGTTTCACTCAAGAATTTCTTGCGAAGATGACACTCTCATCTAAGTCTGACCATGGCGATGCCCCACATGGCTAGACATCTATATCTCCCTCTTTCTGCCTCTCTACCTCTCTCTCTCTCTCTTTCTCTCTCTCGGCCCCACATGCAAGTGAGTGCATGCCCAAGATGGAGTGTGCTATAACTCTCATGCACCATCTCTCTCATGTCCTCCCCCTCACTCTACTTTCATGAAGGCATATAAGACATGAAGGTGTTCAGGGACAAGATTTGGGCAGCAGTAGGGTCACTCATGGATCATGCAGGCGCAGCCTCCACCAAGGCCTCCTCCGCCGGGGTCCCTGACCGGGCGCTCCTCGCCCACATCGAAGCAACCATCGAGCGGTGCACCGACGGTGGTGGCGGGGGCGGAGGCGACGACCGGCACGTGCATGAGATCCTCTTCCTCGTCTCCAACGCGCCGGGTGCGATCACCTTCCTCTCCCGCCGCATCACGGCTCGCCTCGAGGCCGCGCGTACCCCGGCCGCCGCGCTCAGGCCGCTCCTCCTCGTCCACCGCCTCCTCCGCGCCGGCGATCGCTACTTCGAGCAGGACTTACGCGGTCTCTGGGTCTCCCGAGACCTCCGCATCGACGCGCCCCGGTGCAGCTGTTCCCCCCGCGCCGCCGGTGACGGCTACGTCAGCGCCGGCGCCGCGGCCGCCACCGGCGCGTGCTCCTTCCTCCACGGTTACACGGCCTACCTCGAGGAGCGCATGCAGTGGGTGATCAACCAAGCCGGCAACCTGGAGCCCGCCCGGGCGCCACACGATCACGAAGACAAGCCGCACCCGCACTCCTCCTATGACGCCGCCACCGCGGAGGCGCTCCTCTTCAAGCTCGCCATGTGCCAGAGGCTGCTCGACCTCGCGGTCCAGCTGCTGCCGGACAACAACACGAGCGCCAGTGCCGCCGCGCGTTCGGCCTTCGGCATTGTGCTCCGGGAAAGCTTCAAGGTCTACGACGCCTTCAAGGAAGGTCTCGACGTGATGCTAAGGTCAAGAAGCGTCGGCCTCAACAAGTCCCTGAGGGTTTCAGCTCACGAGGTACTGAGGAAGGCGTGTGCGCAGACGCCTGAGCTGAAAGAGTTCTACCACAAGTGCAAGAAGAGCAATGTGAGCAAGATCATGGAGTACCCTATCGTCAGGGTCGTCACGCCGGCGCAGGCCTCGGCAATAGAGCTCATTCCGCCGGTCAGCGAAGAAGATGACCGGGAGGAGGAACATGGCGGCAGCGAGGTAGCGCAGGTGAGCGATGACGCGCCGTTTGAGAGCAAGCTTGAAACGACGGTCAGCGCGGTGTGGGTCCAGTTCGACAACGACGATCAGCAGGCTGGCCGTGAGGCTACCGGCGACGATCACTGCTGCTCGCAAGCCGAGCAGCCTAGCTAACTAGTATGTAGGAGCTCGTTGCATTTGCAATATCCAAGTACGTACATTAATTTTGAGTGGTTGGATTGGTCTCCTCGATCCCCTCATCTCTTCTTGTGTGTGCAAGGTTAATCATTTTGAAGGATCTGTGCCTTCATTCAGATGACGAGTAGCCAATAATTCTTTACTTTATCCCTTACTTTTTTCCTATTAATTTTGTTGTTGCTTCCTTTTAGTTTGCTCCTTATCTTTCATGTAGCCTGTTTTGTGCTTTTTGCCATCGTATTTCCGTTACCTGCAGACCATACTCTTTTTTGAGTAAAATGCAACCATAGTCCTAAACTTGTCCTTCTTACTCACTTTGATCACTTTATTCAAACAAGTGTAAATTACAGTCAGTAAGATTACTAGAACGGTCTAATACGGTCATTAGCTCTTTTCCTCTACTATTTGCTACTAGAAAAGAAAAACATATGTGTCCACGTCACCCACTTAGCACCAATCTTGAAGCACTAACTCATAAGCCATCCCAGTCTTCTCCATGCCAAATCCCCCAGCCTACAACTGCAAAGCAACCGGGCACCCATCCCAAGGCCCAGACCTCCGCAACTGCTATCAGCCCGAGTCTGCTCCGGCACCGACTTGAAGCGGCCGCCAGCCTCCTCGCCACTCCGCATGCAGTTAGCGGCGCATCTGCTGAACAATTAGTTGAGCGGTACGTGGTGGTCATGAAGAAGCCGACGTTCAATGAACCATGCGGCTTTGCGCAGTAGTGGCAAGTGCACTGTGTGTACTATGTCTGACATATGATCAGCTGATTATGTCAGGTCCCTAAAGTTGAAGATCCATATACACAAGTGCTTGCTCTTTTTAACATGGCATGGGTACATACATGTGTTGTACACATAATACATCCGCTTTGATCAATTTGGTGTGCAATAGCTTGATTGCATCTACAACGATGATTGCAGAGTTGTCATCAGAGATGTACTAGGGGAGGCAGTCGGATTTCTCGGATGGACACTCACGGCGACATTCCACTTGACGATAAGAGGTAGCCAACTCATGTGATGGGTTGGCATCAGAAGGGATGCGCGGACGCAGGACATTCCATGCCTGTCGTGGAGCTCGAGGCTTTTTGGCGATGGCATTGGAAGGGGATATGATCTATTCTAGTGTGTCTATAATGTGCGGTACAGGTGATGTGGAGGGGATGAGGTGGAAGCGCGTTCAGATTGCTTCAGGATTTGTTCTTAGGGGGTGAGGTGGAGTAATCCTAGAAGGGGCTTTAGCTGGTAGGAGAAAAGGCTACCATAGCAAATACGTAAATACAACAAGCTAGTGACCATACTGAACTCATTTGGCAACTTTAATGATCGCAATTTGTACTTTTATAAATATAGTGATCCAAGTGAGTAAGACGTACAAGTTCAGTGACCATGTAATATTCTACTTTTTTCTTTTACCATATTCTTATATATAAAAAAGTGTGTACATCACCATCATGAGTCACGAGGTGGCACGATGACTAATTTACCCCTAAAAATAGAAACCAGGCCACAAGCCACCTCAAGTTCTCGAATATTGATTATCTAGGTAGTATTGCACATGTGGCAAATGATGTGGCTCATGGACATGGATGCATAGAATGCCTAACGGATCCCAGATCCATATATATGTCTAGTGTCACTTGGCCGTTTCCTTTTCTGTTCTTTTCTTCTTTTCCTTATCTACCCCAGTCTCTTCTCCTCTGTTCATCATACGATGCCAAATTCATATGTTCGATGGCTTTAGGAAGAATGGGATGGAGATAGAAGAGATGACTAACGAGAGGAGATCTCTTCACATCATTGAGGCATGAGGCTGACTGCGAGTGAGGTACATGACGGAGCTGCAGAGCTATGGGTGCACCAGTACATACGACACAATCATTGAGGGAGCGCCTTAGGCAAGGTAAGCAAAGTCGAGCGCAAAGACATGGAACAAGAAGTCATCGAGCATTGCCTCATCCACCATTCTGGAGGCTCCAGGACCACACGTCATCCCCTGTTCCAATGAAAATCGCTGCCAAGACCAACATTTTCCACAGGGTGAGCTAGCACACGTCACCCCTATTAGAGTTTATCCTCTCAATCCTCTACATCCCTTGCTCCTAATATCCTCCCTTCTCCCTAGTGTTCCGCGGCCATTGATCTCCCCTCGCTGCAAAGCCATTCTGGAGGCTCCAGAACCACACGTCGCCCCCTGTTCCAATGAAAATCGCTGCCAAGACCACCATTTTCCGCAGGGTGAGCTAGCTCACGTCACCCCTATTAGAGTTTATCCTCTCAATCCTCTACATCCCTTGCTCCTAATATCCTCCCTTCTCCCTAGTGTTCCGGCCATTGATCTTCACTCGCTGCCCCAAGTTTTTGTCTCCAAGCTGCACCATAGAACCTATGCCCACCACCTCGTGTTCCCAGGGCGTCGTGGTGGTTCCTCCCATGACCATCCGCCAGAAGACGCAATGAGTACATGGAGAATAAAAAGATGGAGAAAAATAAAGGAAAATATCATCGACATGTTATTAATTTTTAAGTTTTGATTCCCGAGTCATTGCCACCTGTTGAGCTATGTCAGCCCCATAGTGGCAGCACCAACCTTAAACCACCTTGAATGGCTCAGTACATATGGGGGCAAAATGCCAACTAGAGGAGGGTGAATTGGTTAAAATTCATGCACTTAATTAGAGCTTTCCACGAGATAAAACCCAAATTAACTAGACTCACTAATGTTAAAGTAAACGTGTCATGTATATAGTTTTATCACTAAGGTAAACATATTTGTATAGACATAGCTTGGAAATTAAGATTATAACAAACTTTCTACTTCAAACCGACTTGGTTCGCCGTATATATTAAGAGATCATGATGGACCCTAGAGGGTTACACGCTTCAAACTGATCTCCAAAATATTACATGGTATCAGAGCCTTTCTCTTCCACCTTATCTAGCATGTCAACTTCCAGTTCTCCCCTGCTATGGCTTTGAGCCTCGGTCATCTGATCTCTGGGAAGGTCACAAGGGAGAATTATCTCCTGTGGAAGGCCTAGATTATGCCGACCTTTCATGGTCAACATATTGTTAGCTTTCTGGACAGAACGATTGCCACGTTGTCCAAGCTCATCAAGTTGAAGCGCATGAAGGATGATGGCACTGTGGCATCCATGGACATGGAGCCAAACCTGGCATACATAGTTGCACAAGACCAAGAGGTCCTTGGTTTCCTGCTTTCATCTCGATCACGAGAGGTGTTGACACATATGGTGTTGCTAACCACAGGGGCAAGTATGGAGCACACTTGAGGGGATGTACTCCTCCTAATCTAGGGCATGGATTATGCAAATCTACATGCGATTGGCTGGCTCTCAATAGAAGGACATGTCGGTTGCAAAGTACTTTGCAGAGACGAAGACTCTTGGCAATGCAACGGTGTCGACTGGTCACAAGCTCGGCGATGATGATCTCGCCTCGTATATTCTTGCCAGTATGAAAGTAGACTGGAATCTCTTAGTGACGTCAATGATGACGAAGACCGAGGCTATAGGGCTGAGCAATCTACATGCTCACCTCCTCAACTTCAAGACAAGGTTGGAGCTGCAGAACGGGGGATCCTCCTCATATCAATCTTCAATAAACACGGCATCATGTGGAGGACGCAGTAATTACCGCGGCCACAGCAGGCAAGGCTGGGGCAACCGTGGTAACTGTGGTGGCGGCAACAACAATTATGGCGGCTTTTTAACAACAATGATGCGTTCCAAACGCATCGTCTTTTATTCCAAGATTTAGCATTGATCAGCCCATTATTTGCTAGATAAACTGTCTGATTTCTCATTTATTATATCAATATTGGCAAAACTTGATTTTTAAGCTTCCTTGTAGGATAAAAGGCAAATCGCACCAATTTAGGACCTATTTTGCATGAAGGAAGGGATTTGGAGCAACTTTCCCAATAGAAGCATCACAATCTGAGGCAAATCGCACCAATTTAGGACCTGTTTTGCAAGAAGGAAGGGATTTGGAGCAACTTTCCCAATAGAAGCATCACAATCTGAGGCTCCAGAAGCACTATCGAGCAATGGTACAGGTGCTACGCCCGTACAGACTAGTCGTACCAAGTGGCGACAGCCCCTTCTCATCAAACAGAACCAAGTTCATAAAGGGAGCCAAGGCATTCGAATAAAGGAGAGGCAAGAAGACAAGGAAGAGACAAGAGATAAGAATATAAGAGGAGAAGATCTAGCGATCGACTAATTTTCCTCCACCACCACCATCCAAGAGAGAGCTTGTGTCTCGATGTTCTTGTAGAAGAATGAACCTTTGCTCTTCTACATTCGATTTAGATCTATAATCATTGGTGAACTACTGGATCATACTCTTGTTTACATTCTTTGGATTTTCGGTAATCAAGACCTATATTATTGTTCATCTTTAATTTTACATCTCACTTGTGCTTGTATCTCTAGTATGCATGAATAGTCCCATTAAGTAGAAGAGATGTAGGTGATATTGGTGATATGGTAGAGTTATCTCTACATTGAATAATTATTCTTGAACGCTTCGAGTATTTGGTATGAAGTTATTGGTTCTAGTTGTGCCTAATGCTTGTTGTCTAGGGCACGGGCAACATGATCTTTGTGTAGGACATATTAGGATTAATACATGTTTTGTAATGATTCAACGACCTACAGGTGACAGGTGTAGATATCAAAGAGGAGCTGCATTTGCATGAGGAGAATGGGAAGCCACCAAGCTTAAAGCGTTGATCCAATCTATCGAACTTAAATACCTTACTGACCACTTGGGATACAGGTAACGGGAGGAGGACAATAGATTCATACAATACCAGTGTAGGAGGAGTACACACAAGGTTGATTTGCCTACCACGTTCCAAAGAGGATAAGTGTATCAGGATCTTATTTCAATCGATTATTTTATCTACTAGTAACCATGATCCATCATCTCCCATGCCTAACCATTATTATTGCACGAACCACACTTTAATTTTCAGCATTTAATTACTCATCTTTAGATTTATATACTTGCATTTATTAATTTTAAAGAAAATTTAGAAAACCTTTTCCAGGACAAACTTACTTGTGAATTGTGACTTATGACACCACAAGTGTGAGGAAGAAGTGACCAGCACCATAGCTCCTCCTGGGATTCGACATAAAAACTAGAAGAACACTTCCAACAAACTATTGCAACTAGCCATGTGCACTTGCAGGACATCAAAGACAACCACAATTCTCATGATCACTTGAAGTGTTAGCTCTGGGGCAAGGTTGGTCACAAGGTTGCGGGTGAAGATAAGGTTGCGAGTGCAGCAATCAACTCCTACGTCATTGACACAAATTGGTGTCCTGACTCTGGTCTAACCGATCATATTACTGGTGAGGTTGATAAGCTGATGGTGTGCGATCGCTATAATGGTCATGATCAGGTTCACATTTGTTGGGGCTCGAAATCGTACATAACTTAGGAAACGATGTTCCATCAAAGACCGAGAAACACATAGCGAGGACACATGCTTATCATATGTGCACCTGCCGTTACGGGTCCGACATTGAACCAAAACCGTATACGAACTCCACCTAACCACTTGGTCGTATGTCTCACTACTGGTCTAGCCGGCCAGAAACGGGCATCATTTGACAATTTAAATATAATTCCAAACACCCTATAGGGAGTTAACACCATTCAGCTGAGATGAGAATCGCAATCGCAAAGAGAAGCCCGGTGTCCGTGTCCACCCCTAACCAAATCTACCGAAGCGTGACTAGTTGGTCACCCGAAGGCCTGACACTGACACCCACAAGCTGCCTAGCTGGCACTTGCATCTCAGCTGGCGGGTCACTCAACTTCACGATCACTAAACTCACACAGAGGATGAATATTAACTCTCTACCGCCGCTTCATACACTCCATCCATACACGCACTGTGTATGAAGCGTCGTGGGAACAACTTGATACACATAATACAAGCTCTACAGAAAAATTTATAAGATAAATAAGCACATCCCTTATACGTAGGCAAATACTTACATTACAATCAAAAGACCCGTAGGTCGTAAGTATCAAACAAGATAAACAGTGGAAACAATAATAAAAGTAAAACCGATGGTTCTTAGGACCATCATCAAACCACTAAATACCCCTAAATCTTCTAGCTAGAGAGGTAAACAAGACAAGCAAGAAAACGCAATAGTCATCGACACCAAGCCCACCTGTGGAAATTGAATTCCCTGTGAGTACTTTCATACTCGTAAGTTGCTACTTATTCCAATTAACTTAAACAAGGAATGGAATGCTAAATTACTTCATGGACAATTCATAACAGATTAATCATAACATGACATTGACGTAAATAGAAGCATGGCAATTTCCAGGAATAGGATAATTAAGCATTCATTAAGCATGAGTAAGACCAATTGAGCATTCTCAGTACAGCAGATATCCATGGCATGATGAACAATAGCATTATCATAAATAAATTCACAAGTTCCAGTTTAACAGGAGCAACACATACATAGAATTAACCAGGAAAAGTCTTTAGATCATATGAACCAAGTTTAGATCTAATTATTACCAACAAACCATTCGAACCAAATTCAAGTGTGTTATCATCAATACTTTACTCAAGGAACTCAAGTTAAGACTCAGCGGGTCAACACCAACCAGTACATGATAAGACCTAACAGTTCAACATCATCTAGTAGCAATTGAACTCAAGATAAAACCCAAACGGGTTAACATCAACCAATTCATATTCACTGGTTGCTCGACAACCCCACAGATGCTCTCAAGTGCCCTCACATAGGAATAGCTAGTCCCCATTGAGCGGTTACCAACCAGACTACATCTGTGGTCCTCTAATGACCATTATTTATGTCTATTAGGAAGCATCAAGTGTGGATCGCCGCTGTAAGCTCCAATTTAATGTTCGACATTGGGCTCGAACGAACCCCGACAATGTTACAGCCTATCCACAAAACCATGCTCCCATGTCTCTCTCAATCAATTAAGGGGTTTCAGTTGAATTAATCATCGATTTAACAATTGCAAGACCCCAAACAACATTCAAACAAACAAACGCAGTAATTTAACATCCATCCCATCTAATAAAGCAATTGGAATCAGCAACAAGCAGTAGAGCTTGCCTGGGAACCTGGTGAAGAAACATAAAGAGCCGAAATGCCATGAAGGTGCAATTGACATCTAGAAGAAGAAAAGGCAAATCTAAGATGCTATGCTTGACATGGGCAGATGCATGAAATGCAACTACGACGAATTAGCGGAGATTTGGAATTAGCTTGAGCAGACCATTATTATAACATAGTAAAGGAGCATGATATACAACTACAGTTAGTTAAGATAAGATATGGGGCTAGCCTAATTAAGCATGGATGTTTGCTATTCATTCACATTTCGGTTTTGGTGTTAGTTGGTGTTTTAACTTTGATCATGGATGGAACTAGAGCATGGATAACTACATGATTGGCCCCATAATTGGACTTAGCTCGACTTGGAGAAGTAATCCTACTCATGGATAATCTATACAAGGGATGCATGCAAGATATTAAATAAATAGCTAAGGAAGATTAGGTAACCTAGCATTAGAGATGAATTCCATGTCGCTAATGCATCATATTTAAAGTGTAGGTTGGGATGGTGACAAATTGCATGAGAGGCTTACGCGCATTTTTAAAAGGGGTTATGATCTTATCGGTTCTGATAACAGGGTTCTTTTATTACGTGGAGCTTAAGATGAGGTGTTGTTCGTACTAACAACATGCATGAGGATTCCATTCTAAGAAGATCACGGTCACCTATTGTGAACTCCAACATGCATAGAACCTTTGTCTATAGAGGTTTAATAGTTGATCTTATTGTTAATATAGCTATTGTTATTAAGTAGTGTTGCATATTCTTCCTTAGACAAATTCTGGACAGCAGAAATACTTTGGCCAAATTTCACAAATGGTTCATCGGATTAAGACAGTTAAGCACCCTATTCGAAGCTACTGCCCAAGCCTACAATTGTAGATAGGGGCCATGATCTAATTCCAGCTTTAATATGCCCACTAGCATCAATTAGGATTGTATATTTTAATTAAAGCAGAAATCTGGGCAGCAAGAGCATTTTGGCCGTAGCTCCTAATTGGTTTATCAGGAAAAGGCAAACGGCCAGTCGTTGCAAAGCTATCGGTGGCACCTATGACTTTCCTGTTTTGACCAAAGCATGAAAAGTGACACAAGATCACCGAACTAAGCCTGAAAGATATCAGATTATTAGTTGACCTACATATGCAACCTATAACTACACAATCCCACACATCGCTGCAACTTTGGCATAGCATCGCAAACAAGAGTGGCAGGGATTTACCCTTGATGCGTGAGTGCGAAGAGGATCGTCGGTGATGACATAGAAGTTGTGGATCGGCACTAGGCGCAGGGTTGTCCTCATCCTTCCCTCCATCTTCTACTCCAACCTAGGGCTGCCGATTCCTCATTTTTCTTCTTTCATCACAACTAGCAGCGATAGCGGCAAGCAAAGGCACAGCAGCGGCATCATGGCACAGAGGCAGCGTGGTAGCGGTGCGAGGAGGTGGAGCTGGTCTGACTGGGTGATCAGCCCAGTCAGACCGGCCTTGCTGGGGCCGAAGGCAGGCGAGGCAGGCGGCGGCGACAGTGGAGAGGAGGTGTGGCTCGATGGCGGCTTGGTTGACCAGCGATAGTGGTAGCAAAGAGCGGAGGGGTGATGGCAGCATGGCAAAGATGGCGACGAGCATCGTAGGCACTGGCCGCCAGCTTCACCGAGGCGAGGCAGCGGCCTCGGCTGACGCGCATGGGGCAAGGGAGGTGGGGATGCGAGTTGGCGAGGGGAGCATGGGAGGTAGGGGCTACAAGAAAGGGGGAAGCAGAGGGGCAGGCCAGTGATGACGAGGCGGCTTGCCACGGCAGCAAGGCGGCAGAGTGGCATATGGGCTCGGCGGTGATGGCGACCTCGCCAGGCGCGGCAGCACCGAGGCGAGTACGGGCTGAGGTACGGGAGCTCAGGGCCGGGCTGCGCGCGGGGCGGATGGGAGGAGCAACGGCAGCGAGCGACACGACCTAGGCGGCGGCAGGGGCAAGACTTGGTGCAGGTATGGGTGGATCTAGGCTCGGTTGCCTGGGTCCACCCCTCCTTTTTATTTTTATTATTCTATTTTATTTTTATCTACCTTTTTACAATTAATTTGAATCGCCAATTGTCGAAGGCCCTAGATCGAGCATTCGGCCTCCAAATCAAGCGAATGAGGACTTTATTCTAATCAGTTCAATGACATGAACGTGACTGTGGAGTCGGATCATCCAGACGAAGTCTTAGATATTAAATTTACCTTTTTACTTCATTCGAAGATTCGTATTTTATTTAATATTTTCTTGGAGTGCAAAACTCTGGTTTTGGGTATGGACAATTCTGCGGAGGTTATTCCTAACATTTTGAAGTGTAGTGAATTTTCTTAAGTTAACATTTTAGGGTTTTAGCTAAATCGTGTTGGGGCAACCTATATGCATGCATGAAGCTACGTAAGACCAGGGTTTTATTTTGTGCACAAATATACAATACCGGGTTTAATATCTTGGGCTGTTACAACATTGACAGTGGGACAGGTTTGTGCATTAGTCATATTGGTCATACAATTGTTCATATCCCTTGTCATGATTTGCATCCTAATGATGTCCTGCATGTTCCTAAAGCTTCTAGAAAATCTAGTTTTTGTGGATCGTCTAGCATTCGATAATCAAGCCTTCCATCCTGTTTAATTTTTGTTCAATGATTAGGTGTCAAAGAAAAATATTCTTCAAGGAAAATGTGGTGTCATCACGCCGTCAGCAGCATGGTGGCATAGTCACCTAGGCCACCTGTCCTTAATAGTTCAAAGAGTTCTTAGTAGCAATGGTCGTCCTTACTCTAGTGAATCTAGTCAAGAGTCAGTACGTGATCCTTGTCAAAAGGCAAAAAGTCATCAATTACCCTATCCTTCATCTACTAGTATTTTCTTATTTCAGTTAGAACTTGTGTTTTTAGATGTTTGGGGCCTGGTTCTTGCCTCTGTTTGAAATACTATGTCAAGTTTATAAATGACTATAGCATGTTTACCTGGATATACCTTCACAAAAAAAATCAAAGGTATTTCAGAGGTTTCATGATTTTTCAGCAGCTCATTGAGGGTCTCTTTAGTAGGATGCCTGAGAACTTAGAGAGATCCAAGACCATAATTAACACGAAGCCATACATATCCATTTGAGAAGACTTCCGAGCCAAGTAGAAGGGAAGACAACACCCCCGACATCAGCTTTTGACTAGTAGTAGATCCTATATAGGCTAGTTATTACCCTTGTACTCTATCTCGAGATCAATATAAGACACACAGGATGTAGGCTTGTTATCCTCAGAGAGGCCCGAACCTAAAAAATCTTTGGCTCCCGACAACTTGGTTTGGCACGATTGGGTGTGCCCAAACCCTACTTCTTTTCACCACGTATTACATAAGGTTGGCGGTTTACCGATCGTCGATAGTTTGACATGCCTATGTGATGCTTGTTTGACCAAAAACCAGACTATACCTCCTTGTGCACGTTTGGATGTGTATGTTGGCCCAATCTACACCCATATAATTCTTGAAAGCTTGAGTTTTGGTCCAAACAGTGCGCCCTCTTAGGTTATAGCCAAATTCATAAAGGACAAAACATGTCGATATCTCCACCAGCTTGGTCTATATTTCTTTTGATGTTGTATTTGGTGAAACTATTTCTCCGTTCTCAAAACTTCATCCCAATGCTAGTGTTAGACTTCGCTCCGAACTCCTTTTGGTTTTGCCTCTCTTGCTTAATCCATCTAGTCATGATCAAGAGGGTGAAGCAATTATTGACCATGTGGCTAATGCCCAACCTAACACTGCTAATAATTTGGCTGTTGAGTTTTCTGGTGTGCATGAAACAAATCAAGAGTAGGGGAATTTCCTTCCATATGATAATGATCAGGACACTGCGGCCACGATGATACCAGTCCAGCAGATTCGGGCATCGATCCCCATGAAGATCTTCCCGCTTAATCTCCTGCTGCGTCAAGGTCAGATCGTGCGCTGATCGAACACGGTGATGGGATAGGTGCTGAGGTGGCCGACACTGACACGACATCTGGCGTGATAGGATCTGCCTCGCAACTTGCACCCGGATCCTTTGCGGCTAATGGTTCTGCTTCGTATCCCGTGCACTTGCTACCTGGATCCTCTATGGCCACCGGATTATCTATGCAACCACCAGCTCAAGGAGTGTTACTGTAGCACACCGACCGGTGACACGACTACAAGAAAAATACATAACCCTAGAATTTTACTGATGGTATTGTTCGCTATGGTATTTTTGCTCTTCAAGGGATATTGAATAATTTGCAATAGGCATTTGCTGACCCGAAGTGCAGGAAAGCAATGGATGATGAGTATGGTGCCTTGACAGAAAATGATACATGGTGCCTTATTCCAACTCAGAATATAATTGACAGCAAGTGGGTTTACAAGATTAAAAGGAAATCTGATGGCACTATTGATATACAAAGCTCAGTTAGTAGCAAAGGGTTTCAAGCAATGGTATGGCATAGACTATGAAGATACCTTCATTCTAGTGGTCAAAGCAATTATAATTTGAATTGTGTTGTCGTCATGAGGATGGAGTCTTTGATGGCTAGATGTGCGGAATGTGTTTCTTCATAGTGTTCTAGAAGAGGAGGTGTTCATAAGACAACCACCTGGATATGAGAAAAAGGACAGATATTCAAGGTTGAGCTCAAAGCTACAAGACCTTGCATTCACTCGTGCAAAGATTGTCACATCCTTGTTGATAACATCGTTGTGCTTATTTATGTTGATGACATCATTGTCACGAGTTCTTCAGGAGATGCCATTACAGCTCTACTCTAAGATTTGTGAACAGATTTTTTCCCTCACGGATTTGGGTAACTTGCATTATTTCCTCGGTACTGAGGTTAAACCAGCTTTGGATGGCATAGTTTTGTTGCAAGAAAAATATGCTACATGTTGAAAGTTGTTGACATGGAGCATTGCAAGCTGGTTACTACTGCGCTATCGGTGACTAATAGCTTTCAATCACAGATGGTGAACCATTAGGACCTGATGATTCGACTAGGTATGAAGCGACCCCCGCACACCACTGCATGGTGTAGTGCGCTAATCTTCGCAATAATACAATGAAACCCCATCTCATTAATATTACATCCATTAGAATAGTACAACAAAGCATTGATGGTCCAACAACTATATTATTACAAACTCCAATATACAAAAGTTTACAGCTCAATGAAAGTACAATAAGGTACGTTCGGTTGAAATTAACGACTGAAATATAGAACTGAAGGTAAAGATTGTGAGAACCCTTATTTTTAGAGTAGTTGTAAGAGGCGTGAGGTGAAGGTCAGATCAATTCGCGCTGCTGAGCTGACCTAAATTCTATCGAGCTACGTCGAGAATAGGTTGAGAGGGGGGAATTTTGTTGTGCATTGCATTATTCATAGCATACACGTGAATCATCGCATTTGTCATTCATACACACTGAATACGATTGAAATTGAAACCTTATTAATTAAATGAATATTACAAACGTCACGATACAATATTGTTACAAAATGAACAAAGTAGAAGAAAGGAAAAATTACATGATAAAGTTCTATCTATACAATATCTAACCCTAATCTCCAATCTTCTGAGTCTTCGAGTCTTGAGCTGTAGTGGAGAAGCGCCGAGAGTCAGAGGGGGAAGATTCTTCGGAAATGTAGGCGACATCCGAGGTCGTCGAGTATATGCACTCGAGACCATTGGATTTTCGTCATTGCTGTAGGAGACAGGTTTTTCAAAAATGGTTTTGAAATAAATGTGGTTTCACCGGCACAGTTCTACCGACGTCCGCAGGGTTAGCTGCAGGGGCAAAAGAGTGCCGATGACCTAAATAGTTTTTAGTTTGAAAATAATTTGAAAAACATTTTGTTTTCAAAATTGCCTGAGGGCCACATGGCTAAGACCCTCATTTGGACGGATCTACATACATATATATGGAGAAAAGAGGTGAGAGGTAATAAAAATAGTTTTATTTTCCTACACTAAAAATGCCTCCATAATCTTGTTTTGAAAAGAATTTATAAAACTCAAAAATTTTAGATAAATACCGATTCAATCGAGGCAAAATTCCTCAGCCCTCAAATCGATTCCTTGGTTTAGAAGTAAACCAAAATAGCCACGTAGCAACTAGAGCAGGCAGAAGGTGGCCACGTCTACCACCGAAAAGAGTGAAGCCAATATATATAGTTTTTCCATAGGACAGAAAGGCAACCAAGTGATAGCAGAGCATAGTAATCACCAAAGTGCTAATCACCAAAAGCATCATTCTCTCGGAGGGCAGCAAGTAGCAAGAGGAGGTCACCAGGACTAGGAGGAGTTCTAGAGGTGGAGTAAGAAGAGAGCAGATCATCAGTGGAGCTAGGAGAGTAAGGTCTAGCAAGCAACCAGATTTAAGAAGCCAGCTCCTACTCTTATCCAAACCAATAAAAGGTAAGGACTACCAACAACTTCACAAACCTACATAAACATGCTCAAAGGATGATTAGCATATTATGAGAGGACCCTCAGATTTTAATAAGTAGCATGCACAGTATCTATTCTTATCTTAGTGATACCATTTCTTTAATTCTAAAATCATCATTGGGTTTTGTTTAGGCAACAAAGGGTAGCATAATATGTTCTTATTAGTAATACCTTCTCTAAATCCTTTTTAGACAAAGAATCTTGTACACAAAGACCAAGTGTTGCATCTGTTCTTATCAGGAAATAAACTGATATACACATATTCATGAAGAAAGCATGAAAATGCTAATATCAAGTAAAGCATCTATTCTTTCAGTTTAATGAACTAAGATGCCTATATACATGTATATATAGACAACAGAGGGGGAAGCTAAAATCAAGTGTGGCAATCTGTTCTTTCAGCTTAAATAATCTGACATGAGTGAAGAGGTGCATAAAAAGAAAGCACAGCTAGTGCTAAAAATCACCACCACTTGGATTAAAGCCATGAGCACATGCACTCAAGTATAGCAATACTTGGCTAGAGATTAAGTAGTGGTGGTTCGTGTTCAGTATAGGATATCAAAGCTTTGATGAGCATCAACATTAGCCAACAGAGGATTAAGCAAACAACCATTCTCTTAACTAGCCAATTTCGAATTAGCTATGTACAGATATATGCATGAAAAAAAAGATGGGAGCCTAGTTAAAATCAAACAATATTATTGTTCATCCAGTTCCTATAAAAGAAACATGGCAGATTGGTACCACAAATAATTTGAGTAATCAGTACACAACAATAGAAATTAGCATCTCATAAATTAAGGCAGCATATGTGGTATCTGTTCCTATCTAATTTTCCTCTTCACTTATCTCAAATTCTTTCTTCAGTTTGAACCATCACAGCAATAGACCGGGAATTGAGCAACACTTGTTCTTTTCAGCAATAAATTGATAAGCACACATATATATCTAAACAACAGCTTAAATTCTCAAAAGGAGCTGAGTGCAGTATCCGTTCATATCAATTTCAGACAAAACATCAGTAAGAAATTAAGCCAGTAACCATGCAATTAGAGTAGAATCTATTCTTATTAGTCCTCTATGTCATAAACACACATGCGTACACGTCGTAGCTAGCTAACATTAAGGTAAACAAGCTAGCCAATGCCAAGTGTAGTAGCTGTCCTTCAATTTGACAAGTATAGGGCATATATCAACCATGACCGAGACCAAATCAAATCGGCAATTGAGTAGAACACTAGAATTGGGGAAATTTTGGTGTGAACCCTAGAGTGGATTGGGGAGGAATTAGAAGAATAGGGGATTGGGGGCAAAAGAAGCTTACCTAGGCACGGCACCGCGGTTGTGGCGGCGGCCAACTCCGCCACCGTCCGGTGGAGCAGCGCCGAGAGGAGTGGCGTCTAGGGCAAGGCGGCCCAGATGGCGGCGGGGCCGAGCCCGGACGAGCACCCAAGGAGGCGACGGCAGCAGGGAGCCAAGGACCTGGCGAGCGAGGGGGCAGCGGATGCCGGCCGTGATGAAGAGACCAGCGGCGGCGCCATCGGTGGCGTGGGATCCAGGCGGCGGCGCAAACGAGCTCGGGAGAAAGCCTCGCCGGTGGGGGAGGCCAAGAACTTGAGGCCGGTGTCGGAGGCGCAAGGGAGAGTGAGAGGATTTGGGGATTTTTGGGTGAGAGATAGGGAGAGAGAGATTAGGGATTTGGGGGAAGAGGAAAGGCAAAGAACCGGGTGCGGGTGAGGAGAGATGGCAGGGAGAGGTTAGGGAAGAAAGTAAGTTAGGGCTGCGGGTTTAAAGTTTTAGGGCCTAAAAGGGGGCCGGCCGGAAAATGTATATATAGGTGTATATATATATATCTATACGCTGAGCAGATAACAAATTAAACAGTTAAAAAGTAATCCCTTAAATCAGAAATAACTTCTTGAAAAGAGAATTAAGTCTACCTAATGTTGTGAATTACTTTAAATCAAATAGAATGAACTATTATTTAAAAGAAGAAAAACCCTAAATTAATTTTTCTTAAAGACCTTGACTTAATTTCTTAAATCAACATCAAGAGATTAAATAGAGGTATTGAAATATAAGAAAAATAAATCAGAGAATAAAATGATTAATATGGTTATGAGAAAGATCAATGCGAGCTTTAAAGATAACTAAAGTTTGACTATTCTTCTAAGAAATTCTGAATCTTTAAAAGAATGATTAAAGGGTCACTTCTAAAATTTCTTAAGAGTATTTTAATACATGCATCTTCTCATGTATGTGTTGACATGGCATCCGCATTCATATTTGGAATTTCTAGAACAAGTCCTTATTGGACTTTATCGGTTTTCTTCTTCAGAAGCCGGAGTTCAGCCAGCGGACCAGTCGAATTCCACTACCTACTTGTTACCAGGCAAGTCCAGTTTCTTGTTCATATCCGTTGAGAATGATTTACAAAATTTCCCTCTTGTCTACAACATGCACAAAATGGAAATCTATTTTCTAAAGATGAATCAACTGTTGTTTTATTTCGATTGCCGGTTTTTGGGTGATAACATGGTGGGTGGTGAAATCCTGGAAAGGTGCCGAAGGCACATCGGAAGGCGGATTTCATCACACGGGTGTGTTTCATATAAGGTTAAAGCAACAAATGATCGATTGTGCTTAAGCGCCGTAGCGAACGCGCAAACCACGTACCCTGTATGGGCAGGGCTGAACCAAAGTACCTTTGACATAGGTCATACTCCCCGGGGAAAGGAAGACCTCAAAGTTGGACCTGTTGTGTCAACTGTTGGGAAGGTGGCGTTAGCCGACGGCTATCCACAGTACGTTGGACCTGTTGTGTCAACATGAGACCGGTAATCCGTGGCCTGTTGTGCGGGACTACGACGCGGGGTATGACTGAGCGGGCGGTGAAACGGTTCTGCAATTTTACGGTCTGGTTGTGCATGTGACGACATGAACACCATGACTATTGGTTGTTTGTGGGTACAGTTGTGCACCTCTGCAGAGTGTAAAGAATTGTGGCTGAGTCACTCCATGCTCCTAGTTGGAACTACAAACGGGCAGGAAAGGGATCCATCGGGGATCCTAGTAGCCTGTAAGACATGAGATCATAGTTTCTTAAATTAAAACTTGACTCTCTTACCTTTCAAAACTGCATTGCTTTTGGAGAACGTTGCCGTTCTCAGTAGATAGTGCATCAAACACCTCTTTGCTATTCCTGGACTTGTTGAGTACCTTCTATACTCATTCCTCTATTCTAATTCCTTTGATTAGACTCTGAGCCGATGTCAGAGATGGAAGTGATCTACGTCGAGGTCGACGAGCATGTTTCCGAAGAACAAGCACCGAAGAAGGAGGACGAAGGCGTCGACTACTACGTCGCGTTCCGTGACAAGAACAATGCCGAGTAGACTAGTAGGTCAAGTGAGACGAGGGAGTAGGAAAGACTTTTGTTGTAGCCAGACGATAAATGGTTTTAAATTCTCCATATTTTTGGGAATCATTTTGTAAGACTTCGTGTTTTATTTGCAGTTTGTAATCAAAGTTGTAATATATGAACCACTACAATGCTTCTGTCGTGCTACTCAATGTGATATGCTGTAGACGAGAAGGCACTTCATCTGCGACATGTCAAAGATCGACATATTATCCAGGTGGGTAGTATGTGGGTCGCAGCAAAGACAGAAAACCATATGAACAAGTTTTTATTTCTACTCTGGTTAGTTCTATACTATTCTACTCTTGATCTATTTCTATGTTTTCAGATTCCCTGTAGTCGATGAAGTAATCGACTCCTTCGATTCCTTTGGTCAGATCCAACTTCTTCGTACTTGACTTCTATTGACTTAGAGTCTAACAAAAGAGATTTTATATAGGGGATGAGTACAAAAGGTACTCAACAAATTCATGACTAGCAAAAAGGTGTTTAATATGATTATTTCTACTACGACATCCGTCCTCAAGGGATATGCATTTTTCTAATAACATTTCTAGAACAAAAGTCAAGTTTTAAGTAATTTTCTATGTCCAAAAGGCTTCATGGGTTGTTAGAACCTCCGATGGTTCCTTTCCCACCACGATCGTAGTTCATACCCAGAACAAGAAGTGACAATGCCACACTTTAATACACTTTGCAGAGTGCGCTACTCTACACACAAGTGGTACTTAGCCTTCATGCCGGGTATGAAACACATCACATTTCCATCGATGCGTGGCCAGGTTTAAGGTTCCAAGTCATTTCACCCTTCTCATGTGCGATATCTCCTCTTGCGTAGTCGGTCCAGTACTGACTACCCACCTCGTCATTACATACTCTTTTGATGATTCTGGGACATAACGCCTCCCCAAGTGTAAATTCGGGGTTTAACGCTCCCGTAGGCGAGGGACCTAACGCTTTCGTAGGCATTACAATATATACTTTCCTGGGAGATATTTGCGAAATTAATTATTCTCTCATGCAAGCTCAAGAGAGACAATTCTAGATGATGCTACAATAAAAGAATTGTATGAAACAAATAATAGGCTTGTCATAAAGTAAAGGAATTGAAGTGAGTAAACCAAGGTGAGAAGACGCAATGACATTGTTCCCGAAGTTCAAATCCTTGAGGGGATTCTACATCTCCGTTGCGAGGCTCGGTTGCACATGAGCCGGGTCTTTTTCAACCTTTTTCCTCCCGATGTTGCACAAAGCACTCATCGGCTTCCCTGTGGTATTTTTTTCCTTTCGGAGGCAAAATCTGGCCTTCACAAACATCCCATGGCTCACCACACTAGTTGGGAGCTCGTGAGTGACTCCTAACCATCTAGGAGTCCTCAACCTCCAAGAGTAACAAATGAACACGAAGAAGCTTGAATGCGAACTCTAGTGCTCAAGAATCGATCTTTTCTCTCTAGCACTCAACCCTCTCTCTCTCTCAAATCTCTCTCCAAGGTGGAGGAATTTTCCTTGGAGAGGAGAGGAGCTTTGCTCTTGGGAAAGGCAGGGAACAAGAGAGCAAAGGGGCAAATGACTGTTAGAAGAGTTGAAGGAGTGGAAAGGTGAGAGGGAGTATAAATACCCCCCCCCAAACTAGCCGTTGGGCATTTTCCAGCACACATCAGAACTTCCGATCTACGGATTGGAACCTCTGATATTTCAAATACCAATGACTACACCCAACTCCAACACTTAGACCTGCCAAAAAAGCACTAATCAGACTATCTGATCCATGAATCGGAACTTTCGATATCCTAACAGAGCGAGTAGATTTTCACAAAACCGGAACTTCCGGTTGGTCGGAACTTTCGGAACTTCCGGTTAACCCCGTCTGGTGAAACAAAGAGCTCAAGATTTAGGAAAACCGAAACTTCTGATACTGAAAGAACTTCCAATCAGTCCATCGGAACTTCGAATCCACTTCAACTCTGCAACCTGAGAGCTCAAGAATCTCAAAAACCAGAGGTTTCGATCTAGTCGAAACATCCAACACTATAATTAGAACCTTCAATTTAGCTAGAGAAAAATAAAACCCGGCGTTCCTGTTGTGAACTTGTGACTCTCTCTAAACAAGCATTGATTCAATTGAGCACTAAGTTCACCAACAAACATCTAAGTTGCACCCCTCTTAATAGTACAGTGGTCCTATACTCAATTTAAACAATACAAGGAGAACTTTAGATTGAAATACCAATCGTCGTCTTCTCTTCTCATTTTTTTAGAGGTCATCAACATCGTAAAGCTCTCGTTAATAGGACTTTCACCTGTTGAAATACTCATTGAACTTATTAGTTCCTTAATCTCTTCTCGTCAATCATCAAAACCCACATAGGGGGCCTAGATGCACTTAAACCTTCTCTTAGTAGATTGGATCTTATAGCTCTCAGTCAGCGGACTTCTGTCATTCATCAACCAAGCATCATCTCCTCTCCACCAATGTTGCCTTGTCTAGCAAAGGGGGACGAGAAGACAAACAACTACTAAGATGGATGACAATCATGATAACAAGATTGACAGCACCGAAGATGGATGGCCATCACGAACATAGAGAACGCTACATAGTTAGTACTAACAACCCCAAAGCATCGATGGACTACTCACACATCATAAAAATCAACAAAAATGAATAAAATAGTGAATTCATATATTGATAAGTACTGAAGTACGAACCAATCTCAAAGGTCTTGATGATCGAGATGAGTTACAAGGAGGAACTAACTATGGAAGCTTCCTAGAAGGGATGATATGGTTGGAATTCGTGGTGGTGATGAAGATGGAAAGCTAGGGCTCCAGGCGGGAGCCTCTGGATCTATCCCGCCACCTCTCTCTCTGTTATTTTTACGTCAAGTCTTATGTATTTGTACATGAAACTCCGTAGGGGTTCCTTCGAGGTCAAACGAATATGTACACAAAACAACGACAACGGTCGAGTCTTCCCCTGCCCACACGGCACTTTGGGGCGGCCCTATATGTCGTGGAAGTCTGGTGTGTGGCCTGTGGGAGGCCAGTGGGAGGCCTTGCTGCCTCTGTCCTTTCACGTGAAGCCATCCCCCTTCTGAACATTCCCAAATACACTGGATTTTCTTTTTTATGGTGTTTTTCCTGTGTACACAAAATAAGAGGGAAAATCCGGCAGTCTGACAGTATGAAAAGAAATCAATTAAAATACATAATGAAATACTACAAAAAGACATCATTAAACTTAGAAAACATGATACGTTTTTAACGTTTTGAGATCCCCCTAGATTAAACTCTAGCTTGTCCACGTGTAAGACATTTGTCCAAAAAGAATTATTACCAATCATTAAGCCTAAGGTTGTTTTTTGGAACTGAAATGCCAAGATCACAATAAGGATGAAAAAATAAATCTTCTATTAGTATGCTTCCAACTACTACCTAGTGGGAAATAGAATGTCTTAAGTAAACTAGTGAGCAATAGAATATCACAAAGATGAGGTGCCATAATAGGTAGGTATGGTGGACACAAATGGTAAAACTTAGAAGGGGTTTTATGATGTCTCCCCTCTTTTGTTTTCTTTTTTTTTGCACCGCACTGTTTCAACAATCTTTATTGCCTCCTCAGAATCATCTTTATTTTATTCCCTTTTTTAGAGAGAGAGATTACACCATGGATTTGGATGTACCGATGAAGTACACAAACTATCAAATGTGATAAATGCAAAAGCAAGTACTTGTAGAGGCTAACAAATAAAATGGAGTGGAGTGACTAGCTTAGAGAACATACTTGATTAATTGTGACATCAATTCAAAATAGCAAGTAACTCAATTTTATTATACTCGACATTATACCCCTTTAGCTAGAACCTGGTTCAAAATACTCCTGACCCCTATTCGTTTCAATGTAACAACTATGCTCTCATTTAAATTTTAGTGAAGCATGGAACGGTAGTATGCAAACACCACAAGTGAAAAACTAATCATCCTAAATCAAAACTTTAATAAATGAGCAACAATATCAATAATAGTTTTAATGGGTACTAATAGTTAATTTGCAAGATGCACTAAGGTTGTCATAAATCTTTGCATCAGATAATTCGGTTATTCTAATAAAGAAGAAACAATATACCTCAATCGTTAACTCATTGTCATCAAGAGACCCTTTGAGCAATGTTTCTCGCACATCCATTATAACTGAAATTGTGACAACCAACATAGATAATAAAATTGAATTTAACATCTTCATCAACACCGCCTAATTAATCAAGTAGTCTACCGACAAGCATCAATACTAATAGACTTTTGAACTCCATGTACTAATTTATTTAGAAGTGAAAACTAAACTTAAAGTGTGGGTTAAGACAACCTAAAATGAGAATATTAAGTTCTATAATAAAGCAATATATATAGTAATTATAATCAACATAATATTAGTGAACGAGCAAGGAAACTAAGCCAACTGGGGAAAGGGACTTCCCCAAGATTAAAGCTTTTTCTTCTCTTGGATTTCCATCTTGAAGATTAAATAATTGGAACACTTCTTTTTCTCTCATTATTTCTCCTAAAAAAGATTAGTTCTTGCGTAGCAAATATAAAGTGACTATCCTTATCACTATAGGTCAAGTAAAAATTTAACTAAAGCTCAAGAACAAATGACAAATCTCTATTGTAAATGTCGAAATAAAAATCAAGGAGAATCGCAAATATTTTTATGAAGCTATAAAAAAATTAAACAGTTCTAAAAATAGGACGGACACTTATAAATAATCCAAACATAGACTATTCAGCAACACATGCAAATTTATATTCGGGAATAAAAATGCAAAATAGTGTCACAAAAAATTGGACCAGCAGGAGAGCTACCACAGCGCCACATGGTAGGTCGCCACGATAGGGGGAGCCGCAGTAGCCTGCCACGTAGGCCTTGTATGTCCCTATTGGCCACCAAATTTTTCCAATACCCTCCCTACCTTCTATAAATCTCAAATATAAATTTTCAGGAATTTATGGAACAATAGCAAACAACAGGTAAATAACAGAGAAGTAGAAGAAGTAATTAAAATAGTAATAAAATTTGATACTATTTATTTAAGCAATAAAACTTGATATCATTTATGCAATCATAAGCAATAAAACTTGCTTCTATTGAACTAAAAAAAATAAACTAGGACTCACGAACAGAAATATAAGATACTCTATACTTCCGGTTTGCCTCCTGGGAAATGCTTTAGTTTAAGTCAATTGCTTGATTTTGTTACCTTTTAGGTTTAGGTGCCGGTTCCTTCAATTCAATAATTTCCTTTTAAGCATACTGAAGAGCACTTAAAAAAAAGGTCGAAGACATATCCTATCCTATGCATTGATGTTTTGTATACAAATAAATTCATGCATATTAGAGAAATGCACCAATGCAAGGTGTTTAGTAGAAAAATTACCACAACTATTAATTGTAAAATATTTTATTCTCAAAAGGAGGTGCATAAGAAATATAGTTATAATTTTCTTCCTTATTATATTTGTAAGGCAAGATAAACTCAACTTCATAGTTTTCATTCATAGCACCAAGAACTATTTTACCATCCTCATCAATAGCATTCATAGTATCATCACAAGCATAGCAATTTGGATTGAGTTTTCCTTCATCAATAGCAACATTCATAGAAGTATTATAGCATCATCACAAAGATTCAAGGTAGCAATATCATGAATAGTAGCAATTTAATTTGTAGCAATATTGTTAGTGGTAGCTGAAAGAGCATTTAGGCCCCTAAATGGTTTTGATGGCTAATAGCAACCCAAACTAGGATCTAATATTTACATTGAGTGTAAGCAGGAAGATTAGGTTCCAGGAAGAGGTTTCATCTATGAAAGGATGACCACTAAAAGTACAGAGGCGTTTTTCCAAGACAAGGAGATAGCTGTGCTAGGCAGTTATGCAACAGCTGTGAAGAAGCCGGTGCTATGCTAGGAGTTGCAAGCAAGGTGATGGTTGCTTGATGCGTCAAGAGCCTTGACTACAGTTGGTGGAAGCTGAAGCCTAGATTTGCTAGTTTTCTTGAGTCCTTAAGAAACACCTGTACTACCAAGAGGGATGAAATTGCAATTATTTTTGGAAGTTTTTATGCTCAATGCTCAGAGTGTTGGACAGTGGCACTGATGCCTTGAGGTCAATGGCCCTGTAACAACAGTTTTGCACAAGTGTGAAACTGGGTTGTGCTAGTACACTGCTGCGCTAGCTTCCTAAACCCTAGAGCCATAGTTACCTGTGTGGCACAGCTGTGTCACAGGTGAACAATCACTCTATGACTCAGGTACACCCCTGTGCCAGGGGAGAGCTTAAAAATACTAAGGGAACTACACTGCAATGGTTTGTCTGCGGCGTCAGAAAACTGTTGGAGGTTCTTTCCAGTTATGCATCAGAGTTTTTTGTGTGCGCTGAGGGCATGTAATGTGCCAAGACCGGGCTGAGTAGGGAGTCTATGTCAGTTAGGGTTTCACCTGTGTCGGCTATCGGTGACACAGGTGTCGGTCTGCCTGAAGCCTTGTTACCGTTGTGCGTTGTGGTTAGCTGTGTCACCGGTGCCTGTCACAGGTGACTCACTTAATCCTACGTGGCATGAGTGTAACGGTCAGGTGCCTACGGACCCTATATATAGGGGACTAGGGGAGGTCTTGGACCTCAACCTTTGCCAGCCATTTTCAACCGTTGCAAGCCTCTCATCTCCTAAACAGAAACCAAACTTCTCATGTGTTAGTTCAAGAGAGTTAGACCTTTGAGCAAAGAGCATTGGTTCCTCCAAGTGTCATTGCTGCAGATTCTATTACTCGTGGAGTGTCTACTCCTGGACAGGTGTAGGAGTCGCTGGTGATCACCCAAGCTTGTGTGGGTTGGCCCAGACGTTTGTGAGGGTGATTTGAAGTCTACCCACTGCCAAGCAAAAGGACTTCCACAAGCAAAGGAGCGTGCCTGAAGATTCAGGTACTCGGAGAACAAGCATGTTTCAGTGCTGGCTATCTCTTAGGAGTAGCTTCTCCAACGGAGACGTGACTCTCTAAAAAGAGTGGGAACTTCGGTGAAAAATCTCTTGTCTCTCCATGTGTTTACATTCTGCATTTACTTGCTTATTTCCTTGCATGCTTGTGTAATTCTCTGATATATATCTAATCTAGTTGTGATCTTTACTCTATACCGGTGGTAGCTATCTGTGTCACAGTCTCTTCACACATGCATGTTTCTCTTAGATAGTGCACCTGTGTAGATCACCAATGAGTGCACCTGTGTAGATCACCAATGTGATATGTAATACCCAGATTTGATAAGTAGAGTTTGCTCCGCATTCATGCATACATGGCATCATCACCACCCACACCTTAATTAAACTTAGTTGCTTATCGACTTCACTTTATAGAATATGTTAATATCTCATCCTCGGTGGATAATCGTTGCAAACACCAATCAAATTATTTGAAGTAATCCAACTAACAATGTCAAAACACCAATCAACTTATTCGAAATACTCGAATTAGCAATATCGTCCACAAGGGTGGAGGAAGTCATCGAACACTCCGGTGAATCCCCGTCCCTAACCCGGAAACCCTAAGGAGCTGGAAATTAGGGCTAGGTGGCAGGGCAGATTCTAGTAGATAAAAAGGTTCCAGGATTTCATACATAGCCCCCAGGGTAGAAACCCTACACCCTCGCCAAACTTCAGAAATTCTGGAAACCTAATTGAAGGGTAAACCCTAAGTCGGAATTTGAACGGAGACATGAGTCAAACATTGCCCAAAGCAATTCAAACCCTTACAGTAGATCCCACAAATCACCTTGAAGTCCCTGCCAAAATTTCATAACTCTTGGAGCTATTTTGGCACATAAAATACCACAGACACAAATCCCAAATCAAGCCCTAATTCCAATTTGAACTGGACACCCACTCAAATGAGCTCCAAATCGACCCAAACTTCTACAGCAGCTCAAGAATAATATTATGAAGCTCCTGTAAAAATTTCATAAAATTTGGAGTAGAAATGGTACATAAAATAACGATGGGGGTAGCTCTGAGAATAAAAATTAAAAATAAAAAGAAAAACCCTTACTACTCGGGCCGACAGCCCGCTCGGCCAGCCCAGCTGGCGGCCCATCGCGCGCCTCTCTCCCCTTTCCTCTCACTGCCACGCGGGCCCCGCCTGCCAGCCTCACCCCGCGCCTCCCCTCTCTGTTCACGCGCCCAGGCCCGCCTGTCATCCCGCCCGCGCCACGTCGCCGTCGCCCGTACGCCGGCGTGGGCGGTGCCCCGCCCCCGACGCCACCGGTCCGAGCCGCCGCCGCTCTTTAAAAAGGAGCGCCCCGACCGGGCGTTGCCCCTGTCCGAAAACCCTAGACCTCCGCCCTCTTCTCTCCCGAGCCGTCGCCGTCTTCCCGAGCTCCGGCGTTCCTCTCCGACGAGCAATTCATAGCATCGCGGTGAGCCCCGGTCACTCATTTTCTTTCCCGGACATTCCCCATCCCCTTCCTCACCTTCCCATTCCCTTTATTCGGCAGATCCCAGCCTCAGGAGCTCTAGTCTTCGCCTTCTTCCCCGAGGCAGGCAAGGACTCCGGCGAGCTTCCACTGTTTCTCCAGTAGCTCCCGAGCTCGTTTCTCTCGCCCCCAAGCTTCCTCTTCCCCTGGCTAACCTCCCCGACCACTCCTCGTTGCAGATCTGAGCCCGGAGCTGCATCCCCACTGCCACCCGACGTTCCTCGCCACCGGTCGCCATCCCCCGCCGTCTCCAGTGGTCCTCCGCCTCCCTGCACCGTCGCGTTGGTTTAGGGGTGAGGCCCCGATGCTCCCGCCCTTTCTTCCTCAGCCTCGGGTGCCCTAGCTCGCACCCGAGCCTCCTCCGGCGATGTCCCGGCGAGGGCGCCGCCGCTAGAGCTGTTCTCCGGTCACCCCAGCGAGAGAGAGAGAGAGGGGTGAGGGAGATGCCGCGTGGCGCCTTTTTATTGGCTCCCGAGCACCTGTCCAGCTGACGTGTGGGTCCCCGAGTGAGCTGAGCTGGTTTATGAGTAGGATTATGGGGTGCGTATTGCGGGTGGAGTTAGCAAAGAGGTCTAGTAACGTAGAGAGAGAGAGATTAGATTTGGGGTGCGCGTAGCATTTAGGGTTAGGGCTGTTAGGGTTAGGTTTGTTCAAAAATTCAAACCCCCATAACTTTTGAACCACAAGTCCAAATTTGAAAATTTTTATATATTTGAAAACTTTATGAAATTCTCTACAATATGGCTGAAACAAAAATTAATTTTGAATACATGCACTAGAAGATATCTGGGGTAGATGTTTAGCTACCGTCGAGGGTCGATAAACCCTAGTTTTTCAACCCTAGCTCCGATTTCGACGAACTTTATACTTCTGGAATCCTTGCGAGATATCCTACGACATGGAACCATTGAAACTCCAGTAAGGATACATGCACGGTAGATTTCGAGTTGATTAGCCTTTTATCGTCGTACCTCGTAAATCCTAACTCGACGAGTCGTAACTCATTGATCGTAGCTCCGAATCAAGTAATTCCAAATGCTCTAGGGGTAGACTTCAAAAACCTTCAATGTCCTTATCAACCTTAGGGTTTAGCCATTCATTTTTATCTAAAACATGTCTAACCCTAATTTTACATAAGGACTAATATCACATGCATGCATGCGCAAGGCATTAGGGTAACCTCAACCACTTTAGTTATACATACCTCGTCGCAGCGGAACCCTAGCCATCCTAGCATCTTCATGACATGCACATTCCGCATAACTATCATGCATACATGCTGGACCTTATGGATTCTTTTACCGTTTCTTTTCCGGTATCCGGGTTAATCGCAACAGAGCCCGAAGAA
Organism: Stipa capillata; assembly: GCA_019208055.1. Classification (NCBI taxonomy): domain Eukaryota; kingdom Viridiplantae; phylum Streptophyta; class Magnoliopsida; order Poales; family Poaceae; genus Stipa; species Stipa capillata. Next base: position 3,228 of record JAGXJF010002609.1, on the reverse strand, counting down.
GGTGACCACCAGGCTTACTGCTCTCCGCAAGACCAGGAACAAACTGAATCAGGCAAGCAGAGCTTGTTGCATCTTTACTTTCCGTACTCTTGTGTATGCCCTTTTTATATGTGCTATGTGTATGAATGTTTATCGGTGAATCGTCGCAAGTTGCGTACACTAGCATGTGTAGGATGTGTCTTACGTCAATAACATCTTGTGGCTCTTCAACTAAATTGTTAAGTGAGTTGGGAGAGCCGAGGGCGTGCGCAATGGGTACGGTTGGTGTGAATTGAAGCATGACGGCGACCCAGGTGTATGAAGGTTTTTGTCGCCATACCAACCCTATCTTCAGCGTGTCACCATCCCTTATCACACGTGAACGCTAGCGAGGACCAACACTGAGGATAGTTGGGATAAGCCTCCATGCACTTTGAGAGGCTCGCTACCTCCAAACTGTTATGCACTCACTATGCCTGCAGGGGTTGAGTTGTCGGTAGTGGTTCGAGAGATTAAAAATGTAAATGTGTGGATTGGATCAATTTGGATTTGATTTAGGGGCTGCCCTAATTGAATTGGATAATGTTTACTGGATTGATATGGATTGAACTCGTGGGCTACCCCAATGGATTTGGATTGGATGATTTGATCTCGTGGTGAATTGGTGAATATATGTTTGTATGTTGAGTTGTCCTGTTACTTATCTTATCTTTATTTCACCTTATTAATGTTCTGTTCTTAACTTATATATTGTTACTCTGAGAAGCATTCATGTTTAATTGTTGATGTATTAGTATGAGTAGGACATTTAATCAAGCACGAATAAGTCTTGCGAGTACGATTGTACTCACCCAGGTTATTCCTGGAGCTTGCAGGTGAGCCGGTGGTTGAGGACTATTTCGATGATGCCTGAAATTGTTGCTTTCTCGGTTAGTTAGTCGATCAATGGGATAGGTTGTAGCTTTTGTTCAGCGGTAACTATGCCGCTGTGGGACTCATTTACCTTGTTTCCGCTGTCGTTTAACTTCTCCGTACTCGGATATGTTTTCGGTTATGGCCGAATGATGTAATATATTGTCCCATCGTGGACGGTCGCTAGTAATATCATATGTGTAGAGCTTTGTTGTGATGTCTGAGTTGTTAATTCCAGGCTGCCCTTACGCAATGCGTGTATGATATGAAGCGTTTTGGGTATGCCGTGAAGGGTTACGGTTGTACCGGTTGTTACTTGGTTGGGCAGGAATCGGTTGAGTGACCCGCTGGCTGAGATGCTGTGCCGGCCAGGCAGGGTGTGGGCGTTCTACCGGGCTTTCGAGCGACCCACTAGCCTTCGAGCTAGGTTAGGGTGTGGGTAGAACTGTCGGGCTCCTCCGACCTTGTCCTGTCTGGTAGTAATTGGGAACGACTCTAAACCTTCACCGGACTATGGAATCGTATGTGGTTCTGGGAAGATTGGTCGCTTCCGGCCGGCTCGCACGTGGCGGGTGTCGGATCGTTCCGTCTTGGTGCGTACGGCGCAGGTACCGTGCCACCGGGCTGACGAGTCCTTCGGTCCTTGGCGACTTCGCGTTCCCTTAATCATATATAATTCCGGGTCCGTGACATGATAGCTCCGTTATATTATCTGTGTATCTTCTTACCTGTGTAGTATACCTGTCACACAGCTGTTAGTTCCTCTTATCTGTCCAAGAACATTTGCATATAAAAGGAATAAGTTTTGAATGTTCTAGCTAGCCTCCTATTCACCCCCCTCTAGTCGGCTCCTGAGATCCTTTCAATTGGTATCAGAGTAGGTTGCTCTTTGAATTGGCTTAATAGCCAGAGTTAAAGGATGTCGGGCTATGAGGGTAAAATTCTTGTTTTTGATGGATCTAACTATGCCTTCTGGAAAAGAAAGATGCAAATGCATCTTATCGCCATTGATCCAGATGTTTGGGAAGTTGTCAATACAGGTTACAGGATGGAGGACACCATAATGCCAAGTATCAATGACAAGAGAGACTTCCAGAATAATGCAAGGGCTACCACAACTATATTCATGGGTCTCCAAGAACATGATTTCAACAGGGTCAGCACCATGGACTCTGCCAAGGAAATCTGGGTCACCTTGGAGCAAATCTATGAGGACAGCAACACTCTAAAGAAGTTTAAGAGAAGCTTGCTGGAATCAAAGCTTGAGAGGTTTGAGTATGGACATGGTGAAGACATAAACTCTTTGTTCTCAAGACTCACCATCATCACCAATCAACTGAGGGCTCTTGGATCACACAGAGTAGATGATGAGGATGTCATCAAGAAGTTTTCTGTCTATGCTGCCAAAGCCCTATGAAGCCCACTGAAGTGTTAGGGAGAATACTAACACATAAGATGGAGATCAAGCAGGAGAGCAAGCACAGCCCATCCTCCTCACTCAAGAAGAACATTGCCTTGAAAACCACTGCCTCAGCTTCAAAACTAGAGAGTGACAGTAATGAAGATCTTGATGAGGAGATCACTAGTGGAGAAGAAAATGAACTGAACCTCCTCACAAGGAACTTCAGCAAGTTCTACAGAAAAAAGAAGCAATTCGGTTCAAGTAACAAGTTTAAGGGAAAGAAGCTGATCAAGAACAAGAAATGCTTTGAGTGTGGAAAAGAAGGTCACTTTGCTGCTGACTGTCCAACCAAGAAGAAGAACAACAATAAGTACAAAAAGAAGAAAGACTTCCATGCAAGAAGAAGACCTTCAACAACAAACATCCAACATATGCCAAGAACAAAGCTACTGCAAGAGCATATGTTGGACAAGTTTGGGTGTTTGATAATTCAGGATCAGAGGGAGAATCTAAAGATGAAGGTGAAGTTGTTGGGATTGCCATCAGCATGACTGATGTGTCCAGCTGTGACACAGCCAAGTCACACAACTCCAAAATCAACGCCAAAGCTGATCAGTCGTCATCCATCTCTGCTCCTTTGTGTCTCATGGCTAAAGAATCAAAGGTACTTACTGAAGATGACTTTCCTGACTATGCTGAACTAATAGGTATCCTGGAAAGAACAGATAAGACCTTTGAGAAGGAGAGGAAGGTGAACATATCCCTAAGGGATAAGCTTAGAGAGCTCAGGGAGACCTGTGATGAGGTGATGGATGACAGGGAGAACATCAAGCTAAACCAGGAGAACCTGGAGATTGCTGATGATAAGCTTAACTAGCTCATGAGCTTTTTCTCAAGGAGCATGAGGAGCTGAAGGCAAATCATGCCAAGTGCAT